>WNWU01013381.1:224178-248024 GCA_012654045.1 Ptyas mucosa | reverse complement strand
TTAGACACCGAGTGCCCAAACTGCACGCACTTGCATGCACAAACTGAAAGGTGTGCATGCGTGCACGAACGTGTGCATGCCCGGACATGAGCAGACATGCGCATGCGCATGTGCAAAAGTGCGCATGTACGGACATGCACACATGAGCATGCACACATGAGACCCAAAGACCAGCTGGCTGGTGGGAGGCGGGGCATCCCAACACCAGCAGCGCAGCAAGAGGTAAGATCTTTTTCTTTCGTGAGCTTCTATTTCGTCGTTTGCAGGGAAACAGAAGCTCACGAAAGAAACGCCACAGAGATCTGACCTGGGGCGACGGTGAGCGTGCCAGCAGAGAGGGCTCTGTGTGCCACATTTGGCACACGTGCCATAGGTTCGCCATCACGGTCCTATACCATTTCAGACAAATGGTTATCCAATTTCTTCTTTAAAAACTTCCAGTGTTGGAGCATTCACAACTTCTGGAGGCAAGTCGTTCCACTGATTAATTGTTCTAACTGTCAGGAAATCTCTCCTTAGTTCTAGGTTGCTTCTCTCCTTGATTGATTTTTTTTTTCCATGGAGAGTATTGTCCTCCTTCTCCAGTTTTGTGGAGTGTTAAGAGAGCTGTGTCCCCACCTTTCCCGATGCTCCTGAATCAGTTCCTCTAATGCTTTCCCTCTTTCCTTCCCTTTTTCAGGCATGAGCACAGTCCCCGAGGTCATTGTGGCCCGTCACTGCGGCCTCCGAGTTTTTGGCTTCTCCCTCATCACCAACAAAGCCATTCTGGACTATGACACCAAAGAGAAGGCCAACCACGAGGAAGTCTTGGAAGCCAGCCGCCAGAGTGCCCGCACCCTTGAGAAGCTGGTCTCCATGATGGTGCAGCGCATTGAACCCAACAACAACCTAGCCTAGGGCCCATCCAGCTCACAATTATCCACGTGACTTTTGGGCAAGGAGAGAATATGCTTCTTCTTATTAAATCCTGCTGCTAAGATTCCTACTCTGGGATGGTACAGACGTTTTGGTCTGAGAAGTTGCCGAGAGTGGAATTGACGCCCTTCTAATCCTGCCTACTTGTCCGCCTCTGACCAAGAAGCCCATTTTTGTCTGTCTGTTTTTGTCCTTCGGTGTTTTGCTTCTGCATCTGGGTAGCTCATGCCCCTTCCATCTCATCTGTTCTTTGTAAAACTCCTCCAGAATCCTCGCAGTCACCTCATGTGGGCCTATTTTACTTCAAAATGGGGGATGTGTGAGGAATCTAGAAGTCCTTTCTCATTTCAAAATAGTCTTTTAAGATGCCATTTTGTTTCTGGTTACAGGTTTGGGTTCAGTTTTCTGAATCCTACCATCGTTGTTGACCACCAAATTCCAGTCTGTTAGATGTTTGGGTCTTCTCCTGTGCTTGGGCATTTTGAACAGAAAGTCTTAACTGCTATACAATAACTTGTCTGGTCTCTCATGTTTCCAGTACTTGAAATGTTATTCATGGCTTCTCCTTGCAAGTTTCCTTTGGTCCTTGAGGTTGTGTATTAATATCTTGGATTAACTTATTTCCAACCGCGCTTGTGCTCCAAAGAAGCTACTGAATTGCTCAGAACTTGAATCCATCATATTCACATATTCACAAAATGTAGATGGCGATGATAAGTGAATGTCAGGTGATCTATGTCAAATTTAATCCACCCGAATGTACCTCCATAGCAACTAAATAAAAGACCCTCCTGCATATAAAAATTCATCCAGGTGACAGTTGTCCCAACGGTGTTTTTTCAAGAGACAATTGGACTTTCTTTTTCCTTGAAAACATTTCAGTTCAGAACTGAAGAAACTTCTTGGATGAAAACGTCTTCAAGGAAAATCAAAGCCCAGTTTCCTTTTGAAAAAGCATTTCTGGGGATCTTGTAAGGCGAAATCTGTAAGAAGTAGATGGCCTGCACAGTTGTGTCTCATTGTCTTTTATGACCAGAGTCACATGTTCTTGTTTAAGGGAAAGTAGATATCCTTGTGTGTTGTTCTCTCTTAGTTTCCCTTAGTTTCCAGATCTACCAGGTTTCCAATCAGGCGATGGGTGGGAGCTTAAGAACAGATTTCCAGTTCTCCTCTAACAAGCAATGTGATTGGACCATTGAATTTGCTGGTCCACAGGGAGACCAGTCAATGCACAGTTTTTGCAAGTAGTTGATGGTCTTGAGAATCTCAAATGTATTAAATGACCCAGAGCATCAGGAGGAAACTTCATCACGTTCAGCTCTATCCAGAGATTCATTTGCACCTAGCTACTTTCAGGTGCAGACAGAGAAGTCCATCTCCCATCTCTGTCATAGCTGGGAAAAGGGAATTCTCTAATTCGTTACTGCTGTTAATCATTATCTTCTTAGCCTAATAATTCTGTTTGTCTGCAGGGGAAACAATAGGAGGCAAATTATGGCACACAGTGATGGTGTCATCAGCCACATGTCTTTTTGACATCATTGTGGCTTGTTTCAAATGCTGGTGCTGCTCACAATTCCTGTTTGGAGCTCCCAAGGAGTCAACTTACGCATCCTTATGTGAAGGAATATGTCTGCAGGTGCGGTGGAAATGTCTTTCTTCTTCTAATGTGGTCCTAGGATTTGGCAGCTTTTTCTGATTTAAGAAGTTTTTTCTGTTGCAGTGGCCCATTACATTCCTAAATTGGCTACATTCTGGGGTGAATACACTCATTAGGGACAAAGATGTTGGAGAGGAGATCTACTGATGTGAAAGTTTGTGGCTCAGATTTTTGCCAAGACAGATGTGTACACACCATAGGGAACCAACCAATTGTGAAATCGTTCTGGTGTGTTCTCATATTTTCCATAATGTGCAAAACCTATCAGGTGGATTTTTTTGAGAGAGAGAGAGAGAGAGAGAAGTCAATTGCAGCAATCAGCAATATGCAGATATCCATATGCAATTTTCCTTTGAGGCACAGTTGCAAAGTCCAGCTGAAAAACTTGGCTTAAAGGAGACATTCCAGGCACTGAAATCCAGAACCCCCCCCCCTCCAATATAGTCAGTTAGCCTTTTCTGTTGCGTAAAGGTACTATTCCAAAATGCAGTTTTGATTTCTACTGGTAAATCCTCTTTCTCCCCCATTCACCTTTCTGGATCCCTCTTTCCCTTTTCTCTCCATTCGCCCTGGAGTCAGAAACAGGCTCTTGCCATCTTTCAAATCACACTGAGGAATCAAAGCAGAGGAAGTCAATGACGAATGGTGGCTTACTAAGCCTGAATGTTTCAAATTAGACATAGCGAATATATTTTTTTAGAGTGTCCGCAATCTGCACTTTTTATTTTATTTAAACTACTGTAATGGAGTTTCCCCCCCCTTTTATTAATTATAATGTAACTAAATAATAAAGTTAAGTTGGAATGAGAAGACGGTTGTGGTTTGTACCAATCCTTTAATGGTAAGACGGTGAAGAAAGAGAGAAAACGATTGTGAGATTTCCCAAGCAGGTTCTCTCCAGCTTTCCAAATTCCCCAACATTTCAGTTCAAGAAAAAAAAGGGGGGGGGGTACCTTTGTGTTTACTTGCCGGATTCTGTGAACAGGTAGTCCTCAACTTACAACCATTTGTTTAGTGACTGTTTGAAGTTACAACGGCATTGAAAAAAGAGACTTATGACCGTTTTTCACACTTGCAACCATTGCAGAATTCCCATGGTCATGTGATCAGATTTTGGACGCTTGTCAACTAGGTCGTATTTATGACAGTTGCAATGTCCCAGGGTCAATGTCCCAGGTCATTCTGACAAGCAAAGTCAATGCCAGATTCACTTAACAACCCTGTTATTGACAATGGCAGTGCTTCACTTAACAACTGTGGTAACAAAGGTTGTAAAATGGGGCTAAACTTACTTAACCTCTATCTGGCTGAGCTACATAAATTTTGCACTTAATTGTGGTCGTAAGCCAAGGACATCCTGTATTTAAGTGCCTTCAACCACTTTCTCCTGTTCCCCTTCTTCAAGTAAGGAATTAGTTCTCTCTGCAGGCTCTTGCACGTTGGACAATAATTCAGAAATTGCCTCTCACTTCCCTGAGGTTTTCCAATGGAGTTTTTTATTTTCTAATCTTTTAATTTGAGAGATTCTAATCAGGACATGGGGTGCATAAGGAAACAGTCTAGAGAAAGTTGCCCCAGGTAGGGTCACACCTTTCCTCTTTCAGATCCTGATTGATCGATGTTCTCCGCACCTGCTGGCTGGTGAGGCAGGATGCTAAATAATGAAACCTTGTTTAGAAGTCTACAAAAGCTTACTCTTCAATCAGAACCCACCATTCAACCGAGACTTGGGTCTTGTGGGTTGGCAAGGGAAATTAACATTTCATGCCATCTCACTCTGGTGGAGAGAGTAGAGTTTTCAGAGATGCTTTCATACTACGGTCCTCTGATTTGTGGCTAATAGCTTGGTTTGTCCAATCTGAAATCAAACCCTGGTTTATACAATAGCAATAGCACTTAGATGTATTGTCAGACCTGGAAGCCATCTTTTTGCCTTGGAATTGCAGGCCTGCCATGTTTACTGCTGTGGGAAACTGGGAGGAGGGATTGTATGGAGCAAGGGAGATATATAGTCATAATAACATTCCTTTCTCAGTGAGTCAAGGACATCTTGCCCTGCACCTGGAGGGTTGCAACTGGGAAGCATCCTCGGTTGGGTTGGTGCTTTGATTGGGCCATGTGATGGACAGGTGGGTGCTGGGCAGGGACTTGAACTTTCTTTTGGGTGGGGAAAACCTGGAAGCTTTAAGATTTGGGTTTTCCCAGATGTGCCAATATGACATCTCTAATAAAATGGAACTTTAAGGAAACTCAAGCCTCAGAGTCTTCTTTCATTGGGGGTGTTACTTGGAACCCTGACATCTGTACTGTATATGCAGTGCTTTACAGCCCTCTCTAAGCGGTTTACAGAGACAGCATCTTGCCCCCAACAATCTGGGTCCTCATTTTACTCACCTTGGAAGGATGGAAGGCTGAGTCAACCTTGAGCCCGTCAGGATCGAACCGCTGGCAGAACAAGTCTGCAATACTGCATTCTAACCACTGCGCCATCACGGTTCTTATAAACCATAAGGGTTGCAGTTTCAAAGCTAAATGAGACCTACAACAGCTTAACAGGGTCAGCTAAGCTCCAGAAAACCTCACCTGTCAGATTTGTCTCTGTTCTTCCCCTTTCTGAGAGCATGAACGCCATTAAATTGATCCCTGGAATGACGAGACTTGCGAACTGAGCTCGAAGAAGCTTTCCTTGATGTAATGTTTGTTTATTAAATCAACAGAAATGGCCATTCACTGACACGTGACTTAGGGCAGCATTCACAAATGAAAGCAATACATAATATTAAAAACAGAAGCCAAAAACAACAACAACCCATGCCTGAGGAACTTCATCTAATACAAAACGATCAACACAAAAACCTCTCAACCTAGATCTAGGAGGAAAAATCTATCTGAAAGGCAGATAGAGTTGGGGCCATATTAATCTGGAGAATGCTGTTTCATAGGACAGGTGAGCAATAGAGAAAAGCGTATCTCCTGGGTCCTGCCAGGTGTTAATGCTCAAATGACCAGACCCCAATTTTATTGGAAAGGCAGACATCATTGGAAACAAAGCAGTTCCTCCAGCAACCAGATCTTGCCCCATGGAGGACTTTATAGATAATAAATAGCAATTTAGGATTACACCCAGAAATCTCTTGGTAGCCTATACACAAAGCAGTGGTGGGTTTCAAATTTTTTTACTACCAGTTCTGTGGGCATGGCTTGGTGGGCGTGGTGTGGCTTGGTGGGCGTGGCTTGGTGGCGTGGCAGGGGAAGATTACTGCAAAATCCCCATTTCCTCCCAATCAGCTGGGACTCGGGAGGCAGAGAATAGATGGGGGCGCGGCCAGTCGGACGTGGTATTTACCGGTTCTCTGAACTACTCAAAATTTCTGCTACCGGTTCTCCAGAACTGGTCAGAACCTGCTGAATACCACCTCTGGCACAAAGGTACCTATAACTTCTTAAATTGCTGAATTCTGGACCAGCTGTAGCTTCTGAGTCATTTTCAAGGTCAGCCTTGAAATGCAAGTTCCATATAGAGTGCATTGCAACAATCCACACAAAGAAAATGACAAAGGTGTGTGAATGATCACGGGTATGGCTTCCAAGTCCAGATAGAGTGGAATTAACACACAAAACAGATTTGTGCAAAGATCTGCAAAGATCTCTGAGCTGTGGATTCTGTTTGCTCTTCAAGTAGGAGTTGTAAATCTAGGAGGATTTCCCAAAATGTACCCTGGTTTGTCTATGGTTGTATCAGCTCAAGGTGAACCAAAGATGGAAATTCCCTGGATCTAGGTACCCCCAAAATACACAGTCACTTGATCTTGTGAATGTTGAACTTCAGGCTTAGTTTTTTTCCCATCCAGCTCTCCATACCTTCCAAAAACAAACAAACAAACAAAAAAGATTGCAGTGGCATCACTTGGACAGTTGAATTCAGAAGTATAACTCCATGTCAGTGGATGACTTCACCCAGTAGATGTTCAAAGAGAGTTGATAAAGAATCAAGTCCTAAGCACATCCAGAGCAGGGGCTGAAGGATGGATTTTTCCCATCAAGATCAATTGCAACCAACTCTGGAAGAATGAGGAGAACCATGGTAGGAGCACTGTGCCTCCTACTCTTAAACCATTCCAGAAGGATACCATGATTGATATCAAATATTCAAAAAAGGACCAGGATGGAGGCATCAACCTCTTCCCAATCCTGCTATGTAGGTAATCTACAACAGTACTAAAATATTCTTTTGATACTGTCTCATTTTTTTAAAAATTTGATTTATATGCCGCCCTTCTCCGGAGACTCAGGGCGGCTTAAAATGCGCTAAGCAATAGCCTTCATACTTTTGTATATTTATACAAAGTCAGCTTATTGCCCGCACAAACTGCCCCCCACAAACAAATTGAGGGGGTCCTCAATTTACCTACCTTAGAAAGGATGGAAGGCTGAGTCAACCTTGAGCCTTGGTGAGATTCGAACCTGCAATAATTGCAGGCAGCTGGTGTTAATAACAGGGTGCTTTAGACCACTGTACTATCCAAGGCTCTTGTGTGAAGTCCAATTGAAAGAGGTCCTGATAGGCTCCTCCAGAGACCTCTGAAGCTGCAGGCCATCTACCTTGTAGATGAAAGGAAATGATGGAGATGGTTTGGAAATTATCCAAAATCCTAGTGTGAGAAGAGAAATATATCCATTGGAAAGTGCAGGTAATAAGCTCTAGGATTGGGCTTGCAGGCCTCACTGAACCGAAGTTTTAAACTAACATAATTGCAAAAAGTACCAGACGTATTTCTAATATGCTGACTTGTGTGCTGCATTTCCTGCAAAGTATGCAGTTGTACGGATATATTTAGAGCAGGAAGAATGAGGCGGTGGGAAATGAGGAACTGAAAGTAACAAATGGCTGAGAGCTTCAAATGTACTCAGGTGTTTGCAGAGAACGATGGTCAGTAAGAATGTAAGAAAGAACAAGGAAGTGAAACTATGGAATGCATATGTCAGAAAAAAAGAAGATATAAGAAATGTGGCTTGAGATGGGAATGGTGTCCTTTGCCTAATAGCAGTCCTTACTGGACCCCATTGCAATGGTTTAATAATGTAAGTTTTCTTGTGAAATTGTATTGTTATGTTGGCTACTCATGTTCCAAATTGCTCATGAAATAAACCTCTGAATCTTAAAGTGAGATTTATTGCTTGTGGTTTCCTCTTTGGGTTTTTTATTGGGATAAAAATATCCCAATAAAAATATTTTTTATACACTAGGTTAGTGATCATTTCTTGAGAAAAGGGTAGATCATTACTTCCTTAAGCAGAGACTGATGTTGTGGTCCACCAGCAGCCTGCGGAGCCTACAGCGGAGTTGGGCAGTGAGGAGGCCGAGGAAGAATGTGGGCCAGTCCTGGAGGCTGGGAAAGGCCTGGATGAGGGCTCTGCATCGGAGGCAGAGATGGGGGCAGGGCCATCTGGGAGTGATGTGCGGACTCCGGAGCCTCCAGAGGCCGACAGCAGAGAGGCAGAGGAACAGAAGGAGCGTGTTCCTAGTGCATGCATGAGAAGAGCTGCCAGAAGGCAAGAGCAGCTAAAGCAAAAAGGATGACTCGGGAGTAAGGCCAAGAGATGATTAGCCCCTCCCATAAGGCTTAAAAGACCAGCAACAGCTCTTGAGCTCTTTGTTGGAAAACAACGTTGATAGATTTGTTTCTTGTCTTGCTGCATTTATTGCTGGTCGGCGTCTTCTGCTTTTGAACTTTTGCCAAGAAAAGCCTTTGGCAGGTTGCCAAAGTAGACCGAGGTTGGTGATAAGGCTGAAGAATTGTATTATGAAGAATTTGTTTTGAATTAGTTTGGACTACGCTGAGAATGAATTAATTCTCAACTGTTTTAATAAAGTCTGTTTGTTTTCGAACTGATTGCGTCTGATAATACCTACTAGGGCCTGGGTCACAACTGAAGCCTTGACCAACCAAGACGGACATAGATCTAATAAGCATTGTCATTGCTTATTACTGACATCTCTGAGAACCACAGCCAGAGTCTATTTCTTGCTAGATCTTATCTGAATCAGCTCAACTCGATCTGCCCAGTTGGGGTTCAACTCAGAGCAAACCTAAGTGCCTCTCAGCTGACATCTTACTCATAGTAACCCTAAGCATAGTTTACTGATTAATCCACACTTGGGTTATGCATAATTATATCTTATAAATTACAGTACCAGGATTCGAACAGCATTTAAAACATACTAATCACTGAATGTGTCAGACTCCATCTGTAGGGCTGTGTCCAGTCTTGGGCATCACGTTTCCAAAAAAAAAAAAAAAAAAGTCAATGAGTTGGAGGATGTTCAAAATCTTGTAACAGTAACAGAGTTGGAAGGGACCTTGGAAGTCATCTAGTCCAACCCCCTGCTCATGCAGGAGATCTCTACTAGGGATTCGAACCGCTGAACTGCTGACCTTTCTGATCGACAAAAGAAGATGAGACGTCCGGAACGAGGAAGGATTAGAAGATTTGGGTATGTTTGGTCTATAGAAGAGACACTTGAAGGAAGTTCTTGAAATAATGTTCAACTTTCTGAATGGTTGTCACTCAGAAAATGGAGTTGGATTTATTGTCTGCCATAGAACCAGTAAATCATTAAATCTGGTTAGATAATTAGAGAAAATTCCTGATTGTATGAATTGAGGAACTCAAAGGGTTGATGAAATTTGAAAAGTTCAGGACTTAGCTCCTGGCTAAATTCATCATCGAGACTTCCTTCTGGGACACAGAATCACACAGGCACCTGGAAGGATGTCCTCCAACTGGTGAAATCCGGTATTTAAGAGGAGATCCCAAAGGTGCTTTTTTCAGGAGGCAACTGGATTTTCTTGTTTTTTCTTTTGAAGACATTTCGCTTCTCATCTAAGAAGCTTCTTCAGCTCTGAAAGGATAGTGGCGAATGGAAGGATTTATATTCCTTGCAAACAGCTGGTCATTTGCATTCACTATCCTGCCAGAGCTGAAGAAGCCTTGGATGAGAAGCAAAACGTCTTCAAAGAAAAAAAACCAAGAAAGTCCAGTTGGCTCCTGAAAAAGCACCTTTGGGACAACCATGACCTGGATGACTGAGAATCTCTATAGACTTTTTAGCTATACAATTTGGGATGAACACCCTTTGAATGGTGTGGGAGTAGGAACGGATTTCCAGAGGAAAAATTGCAGACTACAGGAATTAGGGGCACTTCTCAGGTGACCCTGAGGACACAGATAAATATCCAAGTGCTTCAAGGACCCTCTAAAAGGGTGAAAATGACCAGCTGACTGCAAGGAATATAAATCTTTCCATTCCCCACTATCTTGTCAGAGATGAAGAAGCTTCTTGTATGAGCATCAAAACATCTTCAAAACAACAACAACAAGAAAGTCTTGATGGAAATCTCTATTTCATATTTGGAGAAAATTTAGCAAAGCATGGATGAGAGACTCTCCCTCTAGGAGAAAAAAGATAAAGAGTCAACCTAGACGGACCTCCTTATTCTGACTGCAAGGACTTACCCAGAGTCTGCCCTAGAAACAGGGGTATCCCTGCAGGAGATGGAGCTGCAGCAGAAAAAACAGGTCTAGATTCATGGCTCCAAATGAAAAGTGAGTTAGAAGTCCATCTATTTTGGGAAACAGAGGATGGGACTTAGAGTAATTATGATAACACATATGTAAATCTTCTGGAATATGAGAGAGAATAGAATAGAATAGAATAGAATAGAATAGAATAGAATAGAATAGAATAGAATAGAATAGAATAGAATAGAATAGAATAGAATAGAATAGAATTGAATTGAATTGAATTCTTTTTTGGCCAAGTGTGATTGGACACACAAGGAATTTGTCTTGGTGCATACACTCTCAGTATACATAAAAGAAAAGATACATTCATCAAGAATCATAAGGTACAACACTTAATGCTAGTCATAGGGTACAAATAAGCTATCAGGAAACAATATCAATATAAATCGTAAGGATAAAGCAACAAAATTACAGTCATACAGTCATAAGTGGAAGGAGGTGGGTGGTGGGAGACAGAGAGACAGAGGCAGAGAGACAGAAAGAGAGAGACAGAAAGAGAGAGAGAGACAGAGAGAGATATATGCAAATCTCAAGAACAGTTAGCTAATTCTAGCAAGTTTTTCAAGCACACTTTAAACATACGCATAACTCCTAAATGGACACACGGAGATAGATAGAACCAATTGCTACCAACCTGCCTTCCATTGAGGATACTGCACAAGTCAAAAAAAGGGCTGAGAAAGTATCTACAGACTCCTCACATCCTGGACATAAACTGTTTCAACTCCTACCCTCAAAACGACGTTATAGAGCACTGCACACCAGAACAACTAGACACAAGAACAGTTTTTTCCTGAATGCCATCACTCTGCTTAACAACTAATTTCCTCAACACTGTCAAATAATTTACTAAGACTATATTACCGTTTAATATTACTATTCTTCTTCTCTTCCTTACTAGTATCTGTCTCTTCCCACTTATTACTATAACCATGTTGCTTGTATCTCTCAATTATATTGTTTTTATTTGTTTCCTAGTACGATTTGATAGCTTATTAGTAACCTTGACTATCACTAAGTGTCGTATCTTTTTATTCTTGATGAATGTATTTTATTTTCCTTATGTACACTGAGAGCATATACACCAAAGACGAATTCCTTGTATGTCCAATCACACTTGGCCAATAAAAATTCTATTCTATTAAGAATTCTATTTGGCCAAGTGTAAGCAATAATAAGCAGCAAGGACTGGCAGCACTGTTGCTCTCCAATTGCAGAAGTAATATATATCTTTATTTATTTTAATGAGTAGAGAAAGAAGGATATTTGGAGTCATGGAATTTAGTAATTGTAAGGAGTATGCCCGAAAAGTAAACAATTTAAACAAAGTTACTCAAGGTACCATTAGAATCAGAATGATTGAATGGGAGAAAAAAATAATAATCCTACGCAATAATGCATTTGTACCACCAGGTGGTGTAACTATCTCTTACCTACAGAATGCTTATGCTACATCCCAACGTGGCATATTATTTAATGTACAGTAGAGAGTTGTATGAAAACTTTTTTAAATGTCAGCTGGCTCGTTGGTCTAGGGGTATGATTCTCGCTTAGGGTGCGAGAGGTCCCGGGTTCAAATCCCGGACGAGCCCTTTTTGAAACGGCAATACAAATAAATAAATGAATAAAATACTGTAACCCCATTCAGATGTTGAAATAACCTTATATAAACACAGCTATTTTACACGAATGTTTTACAGAACTTTTTCCCCCCTTTAAGGATCTACATTTTATATTTTGTATTACCATTTTCTTATAAAATTTGCAAGTTGGGGGACAGCTTGACAGGAAGCGCATTCAGCATTCATCCCACTTATTTGGATAGTTTCCAATCTATTGTAGATACTTCAAAGGCAGGCGTTTTAAAATGCTGTACATTCACCTCCTGTTATCAGTAGAGCATCAAAAAGCAAGCCAGTTCTAGTTGTCACTTGTTAAACAAACCACTGAACAGTGAACATGTGCCAAGTGCTTTCCTTCTGAATTCAAGTCTAAAAAAAACTGAAACCAAGAAATTAAAGGTTCTCAGTCAGTCATCATTACAGGATTGAAAAACTCTCCTTTAGCATAGACCAGTGATGGCTAACCTTTTTGCCATCGCGTGCCAAAAGCAGGGGGAGTGTGGGGGGATCGTGCGCGTGTGTGCCCACATCCATAATTCTATGTGCCCCGCCTCCCTGTGCATGTGACCCCGCCTCCCTGTGCATGTGACCCATCTGCACCCCCCCACCACTTTTGGCATGCAATTACACAGTGGGCCCAAACAGCCTTCCCCACCTCCCTGGAGGCTCTCTGGGGGCCGGAAACGGCCCATTTGCCGACTTCTGGTGGGACCGGAAGGCCTATTTTTTGTTCTCCCCTGGCTCGAGTCTTTCTAGGAGCCTAGGGAGGGCGAAAATGGCTTTCCCTGCCCCCATCGGAGGCTCTCCAGAGTCTGGAAACTGCCCATTTGCCGACTTCCGGTGGGACCGGAAGGCCCATTTTTTGCTCTCCCCATGCTCCAGAGTCTTTCTAGGAGCCTGGTGAGGGCAAAAGCAGCCTTCCCCACCCCTCCCAGAGGCCCTCTGGAGGCTGGAAACAGCCTGTTTCCGTACTTCCGCTGGGCCCAGAAGGCCCAAAATTGGCTGGCCGGCTAACCTCGTGTGTCCACCGATATGACTCCGTGTGGCATAGACACTCCTCTGCTTAAATAAAAATATATTCTCAAAATTGATGGGTAGAAATCATGGTTTAATTTAAAAGCTGTAATACAACACACACAAACACACAGACACAAACATTTAATATGCATTTCGAATTGTTATTCTTAGACTTCCCACTAAATGCTAATATTATTAAAGCAATTCGGAAGTAGAAATTTTAATAACTTTCTCTTCGGATGAGTTAGCCTGGGGAAAAAGGCTTTTTCTACCAGAGAGAGAGGGGAAAAAATGTTTGCTTCTTTTTGTTGTATGGGAACACTTAGAAAAGAGTGTTACATCCAGTCACCATCAGAGGTGGTATTCATCCAGTTCGGACCGGTTTTCCCTAATTGGTAGTGAAATCATGAGAGGGCGATTTCGTCTATGTCGTCCTATTTAGGAACATTTTTGAGGCCGGGCACATGTGCAAAAGGCAGGCTTGTGCACGAACATGGCATGCGTGCGCATGAAGCGAGTGTGTGCACGTGGGATGAACCGGTAGCAGCATAATGTGCAACCCACCGCTGGTGACCATGTCAGTGGGAATGATTACATGGTCATCTTTTCCAGTGCTCCCTGCCGACTTCCTACAAGTAAAGTCAATGGGGAAACCAGCAGGAAATCGGAAAAGCTCCTGCTTCTATTGCTCTTTTGCCTACCCGTGGTCATTCTGTTTCTTTATTTCTTCTTCTTCTTCTTGTGCCATATCCATCATCAGACGTTGGCGATCATGTTGGCAATCCTATTTTTGTCAACAGCTGTATGAAAAAGCGCTGCTGAGTTTTGTCCAAACTAGTCCCTTAGGTTTTGAAGCCATGATGTTCTTCTTCTGCCTGGATCTCGTTTGCCTTCAATCTTTCCCCAGAGGATTCAGTGAAGGATGCCGTATTTTTCTGGGTGTCGCATCACATGTCCAAAATATTCTAACTTTCGATTTTTAATGGCTTTGATTATTTCCCTTTGCTTTCCCAGGTGGCTTATCCACCTCCTCATTTGTGATTTTGTTAACCCAGTAACAATTGTCTGTAAACCCACATTTCAAATGCTTCTAGTTTCTTCAAATGGTTTTCTGTCAGAGACCAACTCTCTACTCCGTAGAGCAGGATAGAAAAGTTGGAACATCTGACAAGCCTGATTATCAGTCTTAGGCTTATGTCGTGACTGCAGAAGACCTTTTTCATTTTGAAGAATGCTGTTTGAGCTTTTTCTTTCCTTATCTTTACTTCACTGATCATGTCCCAGTTTTCATGTAAGTTAAAACTGAGGTACGTGATCCTTTCAACTTTTTCTAATGGTATTCCTTCTGAATTTATCAGTGGTAAATTAATGGGTTGTTTGCTGATGACCATGATCTTGGTTTTTGAGGTGTTAAACTTCAAGCCATAGTTTTCAGATATTTCTGAGACTCTGTTGATGAGAAGCTGAAGGTCATCATGCTTAGTGGCAAGCAGAACTGTATCATCAGCATATCTTAAATTTGTTAATAAAGTTTTTTTGTTTGTTTTATTTATTTATTTATTTGGTTAGATTTCTATACCGCCCTTCTCCTTCCGGACTCAGGGCGGTGCACAGCCAATTAAAAACATTTATCTACAAAAATTAAGACAAGTTTTAAAATAATTTAAATAGATATGGCCCATAATTTAAAATCAAATTAAAATCAATATCAAAAATTTAAAATCAGTAACATGGGGTCAGGCCAGCCCAGCTAACTGGAAGAAATGAGTTTTTAGGGCCCGACGAAAAGTCCGGAGATCTGGGATCACTCGTATCTCTGGGGGGAAGTCGTTCCAGAGGGTAGGCGCCACCACAGAGAAGGCTCTCCCCCTGGGGGTCGCCAGCTGACATTGTCTGGCCAACGGCACCCTGAGGAAGCCCTCTCTCTGGGAGCGAACTGGCCTGTGGGAGGCAGTTGGTGGCAGAAGGCGGTCCCGTAAACACCCTGGCCCTAAGCCATGGAGCGCTTTCAACACCTTGAAGCACACCCGGAAGTCCACCAGAAGCCAATGCAGCTCATGCAGGAGAGGTGTCACATGGGAGCGCCCCGTCACTCCCATAATCCCCCGCGCGGCTGCATTCTGCACCAGTTGGAGCCTCCGGATGCACCCCAAGGGGAACCCCATGTAGAGAGTGTTACAGTAGTCCAGACGAGAAGTGACGCGTACTTGAGTGAGCACTCTGAAATGATGACCCTATGAACCATGGGCTATCTAGTTACAAATAAAACCAAACACTTTTAAAAGTATTTTGGTTTAATAGTTTAGGCCAGCGTTTCTCTATCTTGACAACTTGAAAATGTATGGGCTTCAACTCCCAACATGCTGGCTGGTGAATTCTGGGAGTTGAAGTCTAGATATCTTCAAGTTGCCACTGAAACGCTGGTTCAGAAGAGTAAAGCCTCAGCTGTATAAACAAGCAACCATGTGTGTTTGAATCACCCCGAGGCCTTCGCTTTTGCACTTAGAAAGTTTTTCTCTCTCTGTCTCTTGAGAGGCTTCCCATAGGGACTGCTCCAACTTTCACTTGACCAACAACTGAGCAATTCAATTGCAGCTCAGCCCTGCCATTAGTCCAATTGGAGATGCTCAGGGTCGGATGAGGAGGATGTAGGGCTGCCGAGGGAGTTGATTTGGCACCAAGGCTTCAGCCCAGGGAGTGCACAATGCATGAACCTTTTGCAGGACGTGTCTAGGCCTGCCTGCCTTGAGTCTCCAGACTCCGTGACGCAGGTGAAGACACTCGTACACACACAAAACTGACTCCCTGTTTGCATCCACTTTAGGTCTGTTAAATGGCAGCTCCATGACTGAACGAGAAAAGAATCTTTTTCTGCCCTAAACTGGACTACCTTCTCTATGACTGTATTCCTTCCTCTTGTTAAGTCATGGCTCGACTAAACCACAGTTGAGTGGGTACACAAAGGTGGCTGTGACAGCCTCGTGTTTTACAAATCACCGTGTCCTGGGGAAAATATCATCATCGCCCTCGCCTCTATGACACATCTTAGGCCTTCTTTCCCCTTGTTTATTTACGGCCTATTTACCGTACTTAGTTACGGTTTAATGCATTTGAGAGCTCATCCTTTCAGCACTGAAAGTAGAGCTTTAAACACACTGTTTAAAGCTCTACTTTAAACTCTGTTAAGTAAGAGGTAAATCTTTTCTCATTCACGCAACCTTCACATCCAGGGCGCTGTGCATTTGAATACCCCCAAAATCATAACAATAGTCAAAGGGGACCCTTCCCTAAATTGCAACAGCTGGCCACGCAGGATTGCAGTGATGACTTTACAAAAAGGATGTGATTAAACTGGACAAGGGTAAAATAAATAAATAAATAATGCAAGTAAAGATTTCAAACCAGGGATGGGCTGCTAGAAGTTCGCAGGGGTTCGGGAGAACCTCTAGCTAAGATTCTGTGCAATTTGGAGAACCCTCAAATCCCATTCCTGGCTGGCCCTGCCCACCCCACTCCGCCCCTCCCAGGAGTCCCCACACAGCCTGTTTTGGATGCAGGGTGTGCATGGAGGCTTGGGGAGGGCGAAAAATGTGCCTACCGGACGTTTGGGAAGTTTGGGCCCGTTTCTGGCCTCCAGAGGGCCTCCAGAGGGCTTCCAGAGCCTGGGGAGGCCGTTTTTCCCCTTCCAGAAGCTCTAGGAAAGCGTCTGGAGCCCAGGGAGGTAAAAAATGCCCCCTCCCCCACCATGGTGCAGGAAGCTGACTAGGCCACCCCCACCATGGCCACTCCCACCCAGCACCCAGGCAGAGAACCCCTTGCTAAAATTTTTGAAGCCCACCCCTGTTTCAAACCCCAGATGACAGAATTAAGACAGGGCTGGCATTACATAGAGAGCAAAACGTCAAATTGATTTTATCCTGGCTCAGAAGCTTGCTAGTTTGTATTCAGATCAGAAAAGCAGAGATGGTTATAATTACAAAGCAGCTATTACACCACACTAATGAGTTCTCCAGGGAATCCTGGGAACTGAACTTCTCTGAAAAAAATATCAGTCTCTATCAAGGTACTCTGAACGCCATTGCTAGGTTACCAAAAGATTCCCACGGTTCCTCAGGGAGAAGGGAACCATGGCAGTGGATGTTTTTTTTTTTTTTGTAATACCAACAACATTGTGTTAACAAACTATCTGATACAGCGTGCATTGTTTAAATTATATGTTAACTAATAATGTAAATATTTTATTCACAGTATAATCCATAAGAGGTGTTTTATTCTTCCTCACAGATGCACAAGGGACTGGAATATTTTCAACAAATAAAGACATAACAAAACGCTTTGAAGATGAATGTAGACAGATTCTATCCTGTTGCAGCAATCCTTTGCGTCTGCCTTAAAACATAAATCATAAGGGCTGCACTGAGTTTGCTCTGAAACCTGGTGCCCTAGAAATAGTGTGGATAACAAATCCCATAATTCCTTGCCCAAAGCTATGATGGCTACAAGGCATGTTTGCTGAATCGTATTTTACTGCAAAAAAACAAAACAAAAAACCCCCCCTCTATACTGAATTCACACCATACATGATCTGTTATGTTAAATCATAAACCATGATTTAAAGACCACAATGATTGAATTCACCCATCATGCTGTGCCAGAATCAAGAAAAATATTAATCTACAGGAATGCTAAATTGGTCAACAGTTTGAAATTAGGTAACATTTATAGCCAAAATATTTCCTGAGGACCATTCTGATATTCTGTTCTACATTACCTTCCTACCAACATGAATTTTCCTAAAGCCGTCTCAGGCAGTGACGGTCCTAGCTTGTGGCAGGAAGTTCCCCAAGCTAATGATGAATTTCATAAGTGATTGGTTTGTTTATCTCTGATCTACTGGCTCGTTTTGGTGAATGGTTGTGTAACATCAGTGGGTCAGAAAAAAAAATCCATTCCTTCTCCCCCCCCCCACTTATATATTTTTATATATAAAATTTATTTATATAAAATTCTACCTTTATTGGCCAATTTTTTCTTGCTTTTGATTGTCAGACACATAGCTACATAACTGATTGAAAAGGGAATGGTCAGATTTGTGTGTATACAGATGCACGCATATACACACTCATACACAAGGCATGCTATAATGCTATGCTTGTCAGACTAGGCTTGCTTACAATTGCATTTTTGCCTCCCATAATATTTGGAATATTCAATGCTTGCTTTTGATAAAGGCAACTATTTTCCTTTCTTTTTTTTAAATAATAACAATTTTTATTAGTTTATAATGTAGCATACCAAGAAAATACAGAAGTAAATAATAGAAAAAAACAGGGAAGGAAAAATTGGGGGCGGGGGGGAGGAAGAAAAGGGGAAAAAGAAAGAAAAAGCATGCAAATATTTTCCTTTCAAGCAAATAGTGGAAATTTCTATAACCTATTCCAGTTATGTCTGGTCTCTTTTGGGAATTTACGGTGGCACACATGACAATCTTCCCTCATTTTAATCTTACAACTACACCCTTGCAAGGTAGGCTGACTACCCCAAAGACAGACGAATTCAATGATAATTTATAATGATAATTTATTCCTTGTATCCAATCCAAATCCTGACCTTGAAGGACTGAGCTACTAAAAGGATGCGAACCCCAAACCATTGTGTTTTATATCACAAAGCATCTTTAAACCAAATACGATTTAGCGTAATGCGCAGTGCCATTTATTCTGTGCACAAAGACTTCTTTTTTTAAATAAAATAAAAATAAAATTCATTGGTTTTATCTGACCATGTTTCCCTGTGTCCAAACTGATTTTTTTTTAAATTAGTTGTTTCCATCACTGTTTGAAGGCTGCTTGGGCAACCTTTTTGTAATGAAGAAGTTTACGGCTCATATTTTAAATAAAAAGATAGCCAGGTTTATTAAACTTTGGGATACAACCGGCAATCACTTGAAAAGTGTTAAGAGCTTCAGCTATTGGCAAATCCTTTCCTTGCTCTGAAAAACTTGATCTACTCTGTGTGCTTGTGTGTGTGTGTGTGTTTGTGTGTGTGTTTAAAACAGAAAATGAGTCAGATTCAGGTTTAGCCAATTCACAGCCAGAGAAAATCACTGATTGTCTTTGTTGTTATTTTTCCTCGTCTTCCTCTCTATCTATAATTAGTTTGTTCTGTTAATATTAGAATGTCCTTGCTGGGCCTGATTATTTAATCTACAGGTAGTTCTCAGTTTACAACAGTTCATTTAATGGCCATTCGGAGTTAAAACAGCACTGAAAAATGTGACTTATGGCCAATTCTCACTCTTACGGCCATTGCAGTCTCCCCATGGTCACATGATGAAAATTCAAACGCCTGACAACTGATTCATATTTATAACGGTTGCAGTGTCCTGAGGTCATGTGATCCTCTTTTTGTGACCTCCTACGAAGTGAAGTCAATGAGAAAGCCAGATTCGCTTAGCAACCTTGTTGCTCACTTAACAACTGCAGTGATTCCCTTAGCAACTGTGGCAAGGAAGGTTGTAAAATGGGGCAACATTCACTTAACAAATGTGCCACTTGGCAATATAATTTTTCCTTTTCCATGCCTCAGATCAGAGGTGGGTTTCAGCAGGTTCTGACCAGTTCTGGAGAACCGGATGCGGAAATTTTGAGTAGTTCAGAGAACCGGTAGTAAAAATTCTGACTGGCCCCGCCCCCATTTATTCTCTGCCTCCCAATTCTTAGCTGATTGGGAGGAAATGAGGATTTTGCAGTAACCTTCCCTTGGATTGGGGAGGGAATGGAGATTTTGCAGTACCCTTCCCCTGCCACGCCCACCAAGCCATGCCACGCCCACCAAGCCACACCCACAGAACCGTTAGTAAAAAAAATTGAAACCCACCACTGCCTCAGATGTATAAACTATCAGAGAATGCAAGAAAATGCAGAGGGATAGATTAAAATGTTTATTTGAGAGTCAAACCCAAATTTTATGAGAGAAGTGATTCCCAGCTGATTTTTTAAAAAAGTTTTGTATAAAGCAAAGAGATATGACCAGATGTTGTCATTGTATTAGTTTTAAATTAGGTTGCCAGCTAACCTGACACTGTGCTGTTTCAGCTTGCCATTAAGAATTAATCAAAACAGAGGATTATTCTATAATACTTTTTAAATTGGGTATATATGTTTATATTTAAGTGCAGCACAAAACTTTCTCCCTTGCCACAACAGCCCTGTAAGGTAGGCTAGCCTGAAAGTGACTGGCTCAGCCATCTAGTGAGCTGCTGCTGTTGTTAAAAATGTCCAGAATTGGGTCTCCACGCTACACCCCACTGGGCCTCTGAGGCACAGGCAGAAAAGTTGGCAGAAAAGTTGGCAACCCGTGCAAAATTCCAGCAGCCTTAGAAATTCATCTGTCTCTGCATCATGATTAAAATTGTTGCTTGCTTCGTCAGTGTGTCATTAACGCTTGCCTGGATGGGGTGTCCCTGGTGACCTGCAACCTGCCATTGTGGTTCAGCCACAGAACTTTTGTGCACACAAACCCACACACCTCCTCGCTCCTCCTCAAAATATCCCCAACGCGTGGCAAAGTTTCCTGCTAAACTTTGCAAGATTTAATGAGGTCTCCAGGTAGGCATTGAAGCACCTGTTCACAGGAGGATTAATGAGAGGGGAGCTTATATTCCCTGAGGTTGGGAAGTTGGCCAACGAGAATGCTCTTAATTGGAAGGCCAATTATCCTCCCCATCTGCACCCCAGGGGTGTCATTAAAACCATCCTGTCACATCTTGCCTCCGTGAGGAATAGGGCGAGTTGGCAAAGGAGCAGGTGCGATTATGAACTACACAGCTGAGTCCCCGCTGAGTGGACGGTAGTCCTCTGGGGTGGGCAAAAAATCTCAGCAGCAGCAAACGAATTGCGATGCAGCTAATGTTGGATACAGAAAAGGGAATTTATCTAGAATCAGGGCCACTGGTCAGCCACAATTGGCGTGGTTCACTTGGATTTAGGTCTAAGCCTAGTTTTAGCACAGGGAGCACTGGTAGTTTGTTTGTTTATTTGTGTCAGAAGCATCAAAGTTAAAATAAGGCATACTATAGATACACTACAAATGTATACACACACACACACACACACACATATATACATGAACACTATATAATTATTATTATTCTGCTGTTTTGCATGTATACTGAGTGCTTATATACCAGAGACAAATTCCTTGTATGTCCAATAACACTTGGCCAATAAAGAATTCTATTCTATTCTATTCTATTCTATTCTATTCTATTCTATTCTATTCTATTCTATTCTATTCTATTCTATTCTATTCTATTCTATTCTATTCTATTCTATCCCATCCCATATTTTCTATTCTATTCTATTCTATTCTATTCTATCCCATCCCATCCCATCCCATCCCATCCCATCCCATCCCATCCCATCCTCTATGCTGTGCTGTGCTATGCTATGCTGTGCTGTGCTATGCTATGCTATGCTATGCTATACTTTACTATGCTATGCTTTTCCCATTCGCTATTCCATTCCATTCCCATTCATTATACTATGCTATTCTATTCCAATTCTCTATTCTGTTCTGTACTGTTCCATTCCCTTACATATCCATTTGCTATGCTATTCCCATTCTCTATTCTATTCTATTCTGCTCTGTTCCGTTCCACTCCATTCTGTTCTGTTCCTCTCCATTTCCATTCGCTATGCAATATCCTATGCTAGTGATGGCTAACCTTTTTGTCGTCACGTGCCAAAAGCGTGGGGAGCGTGGGAGGGTCCTGCGCATGCGTGCCCACACCCATAAGTCAATGCACCCCCCCGTGCATGCACGCATGACCCCCCCCCGTGCTCCCCCCATTTTTGGCACACAATGGCATGGTGGGCCAGGTAGGCCCATTTTTCGCCCTCCCCAGGCTCCAGAGGCTTTCTAGAAGCTTGGGGAGGGTGAAAATGGCCTTCCCCGAGAGGCCCTCCGGAGGTAGGAAACAGCCCATTTCCCAACTTCCAGTGGGCCCGGAAGGCCCAAAAATCAGTTGGCTGGCGTGCACATGGGTGCTGAAGCTGAGCTAGGACAACACTCACATGCCCACAGATATGGTTCGCCATCACGGTCCTATGCTTATGCTATTCCCATTCTCTGTTCTATTCTATTCTATTCTATTCTATTCTATTCTATTCTATTCTGTTCTGTTCTGTTCTGTTCTGTTCCGTTCCGTTCCGTTCCGTTCCGTTCCGTTCCGTTCCGTTCCGTTCCGTTCCGTTCCGTTCCGTTCCGTTCCGTTCTATTTTCTTTGCTATGCTAGCCCATTCTCTATCTCATTCCATTCCACTCCACTCCTCTCCACTCCACTCCATTATGCTATGCTATGCTATTCCCATTCTCTATTCTATTCCATTTTATTCTATTCTATTTTGTGCCATTCCATTCCATTCCATTTTATTTTCATTTGCTATACTCTGCTCTGCTCTGCTCTGCTCTGCTCTGCAATGCAGTCTCTATTCTGTTCTGTTCCACTCCGTTCCACTCCACTCCATTCCATTCCCATTCGCTGTGCTATATACTATGGTATTCCCAATCCCTATTCTGTTCTGCTCTGTTCTGTTCCATTCCATTCTATTCCACTCAATTCCATTCCATTCCCATTCATTATGCTATGCTATACTATTCCCATTCTCTATTCTATTCTATTCTATTCTATTCTGTTCTGTTCTGTTCTGTTCTGTTCTGTTCTGTTCTGTTCCATTTTATTTCCATACGCTATGCAATGCTATGCTACTCCCATTCTCTATTCCCTTCCCTTCTATTCTAAATATAAAAGATAAATACAAGATTAAAATATGTACAAGTTAAACAGATCTTGCCCAGAAACTGGCAGCATTTTGTCACACTGCCATGAAGTCCTCGAGCATCAGGACATAAAGGGCAGATATAGATAGGTGTCATTGTCTACACGTCACCACAAATGCAAAGGGAAGAAGCTACCGGAGAGCCCCATTTGTTCAGAGTGTCTCTGGATCTTGTTGTACCCTGTGTGTAGACTATTCAGCAATTTCCATACTTCCCAGCTTCTGCCAGCTCCAGGTGCCAGCTCCTTCATTGTTTCCATCCATTGTTGGTTTTTTGTAGCTTTCCATAGGTCAACTCTGCTTTCAAATTCTTTGAAGTCTTCCATTGACCTAAGGAGCTGGTTTTACACTGGTGAGCACTGGTTGTGATGCCCTCATTAAATCCATCCCCACTATTGTCTTGATGAGAGCAAGAAAAAGGCCTCTTTGAATAACTGTTTTCAGTAACGAGAAGAGCCTTTGATTAATGTTTCTTTTTCTTTGAAATATACAAGTACGAATATGGATTGTGATAGCGAGAATCTGAATTCCGAAAGGCAGCAATCCAAGGAGGTTGAAGGGGGGGGGGGGAGAACTGCTCAGAAAGTCAACTTTAATAAACTGAAAACTCATTATTCAATGTATAGCCACACCTCTTGAATATTCAATTACCCATTAGCAAGAACATGCTAAGAATATTAAGGGATGCTATGAAATGTTACATGTTCCATATATGTAATGTTGGCAATGAGTCAAATGATGCAAGCCAATTAGGGATGAAATTCAGCAGGTTCTGACAAGTTCTGGAGAACCGGTAGCGGAAGTTTTGAGTAGTTCAGAGAACTGGTAGCGGAAATTTTCAGTAGTTCGGAGAACCGTCAAATACCACTTCTGGCTGGCCCCAGAATGGGGTGGGAATGGAATTGTGCAACATCCTTCCCCCAGGAGTGGGGAGGGAATGGGGCAGAGGTGAAATGCTCCCGGTTCGGACCAGATCGCCTGATCCGGTAACGATGGAGGCGGGTGATTCAGAGAACCGGTAGCAAAAATCCCTGCCCCCTCCCCCTCCATACCCAGCTGAGCCGCACAATCATCAGAGGCTTTTTTTTTACTTTTAAAAGCATTTTTTTCTACAACCTCTTTGGCCCAAAAAATGATTTTAAAAGTAAAAAAAAAAAAAAAAGCCTCTGATGATCACGTGGCTCAGCTGGGATCCTCAAAGGC
>WNWU01013381.1:164004-199178 GCA_012654045.1 Ptyas mucosa | reverse complement strand
ATCATCTATCTACCTATCTATCATCTATCTATCTATCTATCTATCTATCTATCTATCTATCTATCATCTATCTATCTATCTATCTATCTTTCTATCTATCTATGTATCTATCTATCTATCATCTATCTCATATCTCTGTGTCTCTCCTCCATCTCTCTTTCACAAACACACACACACACACACACACACACACACACACACACACACATGGACACACACTTCTGAAAGTGAAGGATTTTATTTTTTTGGATCAACTGAATGATGATCCATAAGTTGATTGGTGGCCTTGTTGCCTATTATGTTGTGGGCTGAGAGAACGTGACTGACTCAAAGTCACCCAGCTGGCTTTAATGCCTAAAGCAAAACAAGATAGTCTGCTAGGTTTCTAGCCTGGTGCCTTAACCTCTAGACTAAACTAGCTCTTTGCAATTTATTTCACAACAGATACCGATAGTTACACTTGCTTAGCTGGCTAAGAAGGAGATTAAGCCAGTTCCCAGAGAAGGTTTACTATGAAGGGTCATAATCAGAGATAGTATTCAGCCAGGCATGCCCACCTGCCCAGGCTCTATGCCATCTTATTGAGGCACATTTTTGAGGCTGGGTGCATGGGCAGAAGGCATGCACGTGAGCAAAACACATATGTGGAAGGCCGGGTGCACGCAAGGAAGGCATGCGTGCATGCGCAAAAAGCACGCGTGTGTGCACGCGTGACGAACCGGTAGCAACATAATGTGTATCCCACCACTGGTCATAATATCTATAATTATAGTTTTGATTACTAATATTTTCTGATTAAAGTAATTTTGATTAAACAGATGCACGTGAAGATGGAGGTAATTTGTTTAGAACCGCTTACCGACTATGCAAAATGTTGAAATTTGGGATTTATTATTTGGGCTCACTTAGTAGAAAAGAGCTAGACCTCAGAATCTCAACAAGACAAAGTGGAAGAAGGGGAGATGTCTCTTTTTCCTCCTTCTTCAAGGAGGAAAGAAACGTGAATTGCAGACTCCGGGTGGGGTTCATCTAATGTCCCCTTGCAAGAGAAGTCCACTGATGACGTTACCTAATCTGGGTAATAAACATCTGCAAGAAAACAACCAAGCGGAGAGATCCCTCATTTCAACACTGGAGTTACAAATATTGTTCTCTATTGAGAAGTAAGTAAGTTCTGGAGACCAAGTCTTTCCGCTGCCTTAGAGCACTCTTCTTTGAAAAAGAAGTCTGGCTGAGGAGAACTCTTGTTAGTTTTGGAAGCAAAATAATGAAAAACCGCTCCTCATATTCTCATTTGATATATGGTTCTCAGGCATGATGGTGATTATCAATTCATACATGATATTAGAAACAAATAAAAAATCAGATCTGTTCCTATAATGCAAATATTCCTCAGAACCCTCATTCCATCAGGTAAAGCATACTGTCCAGTGGTGAAATGTAAAATTTGTTACTACCGGTTCTGTGGGCATGGCTTGGTGGTGAGGGGAGTAATATGACTGGGTGGGCATGGCCAACTTTTTTTTTTTTTACTTTTAAAAGCATTTTTTCTACAACGTCTTCAGCTGAAGAGGTTGTAGAAAAAAATGCTTTTAAAAGCCTCTGATGATCCCAGCTGAGCTGCACGATCATCAGAGGCTTTATTTTTTAAAAAACTTTTCAAAGCATTTATTTGGCCGAAGAGGTTATAGAAACAATGCTTTAAAAAATAATTTAAAAAGCCTTTGATGATTGCGCGGATCAGCTGGGCATGAGGGCTGGGGCAGGGATTTTTGCTACCGGTTCTCCGAACCTCCCACTACCATCAATACCGGATCAGGCGATCTGGTCCAAACCGGGAGCATTTCACCCCTGATATTGTCTCTTAACTAGATAACCTTACTTAAAACCATATTAGTTTATGGGCAGTGGTGGGATCCTTCCAGTTTAACAACCGGTTCGGTGATCGCACACTTCGCGCGGGTGTGCACTTGAACTAAAAATCACCTTCCACGTTAGTGCTAGGGAATTAAAACAGCGGAGGTGTGGCAATCCATTCTGCCGTGCTAATTAGCTGTGAAGATAAAGGTAAGTAAAGCGCAGGGGCAGGCGGGCCCAGCTGATCATCGGAGCAAACCGGTTCATACCCAGCTGATCGTCAGAACTACTGGTTCGCCCGAACCGGTAGAATCCCAACTCTGTTTATGGGCTTTATTTATATTTTAGTTCCTCAACAAAATAATATGGATATAAAATATTGTCCCTTGCTTGAGTGTAATGTTTCAAGTTAAGTATTTAGATCTCCGAATATCTTTCCTTTTTTCCAGGGCATTTAAGTTCTAACCATGGTTTCCTATCTTCAATTCTTCATATCACTTTTCCCATCTGTTAAATGTATCAGAAACAAATATCAGTTAAAGGAGGAAAACCCCTTATTTTCCTGGTGTCAACCCTGAGTGTAAATATTCTCCTCTGTTGAGAAGAATATTTATATCAGGGGTGCTATTCAGCAGGTTCTGAAACCTGCTGAAATTTTGAGTAGTTCAGAGAACCGGCAAATACCACCTCTGGCTGGCCCCAGAGTGGGTTGGGAATGGAGAATTTGCAATAACCTTCCCCTGCCATGCCCATCAAGCCATGCCCGCCAAGCCACACCATGCCCACGAAGCCATGTCCACAGAAACGGTATATTTATATCTGATTTATATCTCAGGAAGATACCAGGCAAATAAAGGTTTTTCACCCATTTCCAAATATTACCTGTTAATGGAGGTAGGATAGGATTGTCTTCCAAGTTTTATTTTCTAAAAAGTTGGGAACATGTCTAAAAACAGCATCAATTGCCTGCCTTTAAAGATAAAAATGTTGTCACTAGTTCTTTTGGGAAAAGTTCTTCATGAAGCCACTGTTTTGTCTCTCATAAGTTAGAAAACTTCTCTATTTATTTATTTATTTATTTATTTATTTATTTATTTATTTATTGGTTCAATTTATATGCCACCCTTCTCCAGAGACTCAGGGCGGCTTACAATGTGTTAAGCAATAGCCTCCATACTTTTTGTATATACCTGCTTAGTAGGGCTTTCGACCCTACCTAAGAGGTGTTCTTTTTTATACAAAGTCAGCTTATTGCCCCCACAATCCGGGTCCTCATTTTACCTACCTCGAAAGGATGGAAGACTGAGTCAACCTTGAGCCTGGTGAGATTCGAACTTGCAGTAATTGCAGGCAGCTGGTGTTACTTAACAGCACTTTAGTCTGCTGCGCCACCAAGGCTCTATGGCCTTTGGGCGCCATCTTGTTCAATGTTACAGACTATCTTTTCAGCCGTTCACCCAATGAAGCTTATCTGATGGTGCCACTTGCTCTTTTATAGATTACAGACAAACATGGCACAATACCAAGGTGAATCAAGAGTTTTCAGGAAATCCTGATTCAATATCTTCAGATTTTTCAGAAGGTTGGGTGAAAGGGGTAGAAAGAAGGTCATCTCCCCAGCATCAGCATAACAGAAAAAAGTAATAATTCAAGATCGATTGGAAAAAAAAATGCCTTTGACTCTGCATCTTAATTGAAAGAAAAGAACATTGCTAGCAAAGATGCAAGGACTTTCCTCTTTCATTAATCTAATTTAAATTCCCAATAGTTGCTCTTCCATTACAATCAAAGTTATTTTCATAAAGGAAACAGGAGTTTTCAATAAAAGATTGGACAGTCATTTGTCTGGGATGGTATAAGGACACCTCCCCTGGTCAAGTGGTTGGACTAGAAGACCTCCACGACTCCTTCCAGACCTATGGAATTTATGAAACTAACATGACAAGACATTCACAGTTCTGAAAATAAATTGTGCTTGATATAGATTTAGAAGATCTCTGTGTTCAGATGTCTTTCTTTTATTTTTATTTTTAAATTATTCTCTTAACAAATCACAGATTAACAATTTAATTTATTAATTAACAGATTAGGCTGCCATCATTTATATTTGGATTTGGGATATGTATTTAATTGATTGGGGGCTGATAGCTATAAGATGAATATCCACCTTACATATATACATTATTTTATCTTAATGATCAGTACATTAATAAATAAATGATATATTGATCAATCAATAAAGGAGAAGATCTGTAGCTCAGGGTTGAAATGAAGCGTCCATGGTATTTTCCAAGCTTGGCAGTTTTCTTGCAAATGCTTCATTACCCAAGTTGGGTAACATAATCAATGCTAGTTATGGACTAGCACTGATGATGTTACCTAATTTGGGTAAAGAAAAACTGCAAGAGGACAAGCAAGTTCAGAGGACACCAAGGACCCCTCAGATTGATCAGTGGATGGATAGAGATAGATAGATGGATGGATGGATGGATATAGCTAGCTAGCTAGCTTGCTGGCTAGATATGGATGGATGGATTAGATAGATAGGTAGATAGGTAGATAGATAGATAGATAGATAGATAGATAGATAGATAGATAGATGGAGGGATGGATAGATGGATGGATGGATGGATGGATGGAGACAGACAGACAGACAGAGATGGATGGATGGATATAGCTCAATGGATGGACAGATATCGATGGATGGATGGATTAGATAGATAGATAGATAGATATGGATGGAGATAAATAGATAGAGATGGTTGGATGGATGCATAGATGGATGGACAGATTGACAGATTGACAGACCGACCAACCAATGGACAGACCAACAGACAGACAGATGGATGGACAGAGGGGATGGTTAGAGATAAACAGATAGATAAACAGATAGATATAGGTTTGAATATTTTTGAAGAAAAAGAAAAATGCTCCACATTGCAACTTTTGTGTTGCAATCCTTTGGTGCACTAATGTACCAACCAGCTGACATTTGACCTGCCTCTTCTGCTTAAGCACAACCAGTCTGTCTCAATCCAGGAAGGAAAATGCTCTGAAATCCATTGATAGGCTGTGCTGGAGCAGCAAAGACCATTGTCAAAATGTCATCAGAGGAGATGACATTCAAATCGGTGTCTTCCCATATTTTGCGGTGTCAGATCTCATTTCAAGGAGGAAAAAAAACTCACACGTGCTTCCGTGTTTCTTGGGGTTTGGGACTGCCCTCGTTTATTTTGACTTGTGGTCTTGCAAAATTTCTGCTCCTTTTACGTCACCGGAAGAAAAAAACTAAAAGTACTCTTAATGAAGCTTGTACAAGTCATCCCCCCCAGGGCTATACTTGATTCATAGATGCCACGATTAAAATTTCTTACAGTAAAAAAAGGAAAAAAAAGTATAGCACGAAAGGTAAAGCGGCTAAAAATCCTTTGGAAATGTTTCCACCATCATTTTAACTTTTTGGTTTTTTTTAAGCATTTCCAATTTTCTACCACCACTGCTTTTTTTTTTTAAAAAAAGTTTTATTTTTAAACAAAAACAACATAAAAATATCATTCTTCGCAACAATTACAGACAGTATTTTGATCGGTTAAAGTCATTTCATGCTCTCAAAAATTTTCAAAGTCTCATCATATGACAAATGTTTTTTCCTCTAACAGAAAACAAGTATTTAAATATTTTATCCAAATTTCATTTCATATATAATATCTCATCTTCATGCTTTAACTATCCATTGATAAAATATCTCCCATAGCAAATAATATTGTTTATCTTCCTGTTCTCTTATTTCAAATGTCAGTCTACTCATTTCAGCACAGTCCAACATTTCCTTAATAATTTCTTCATCAGTAATTATCTTCTCTCCTTTCCAATTTTTTTGCAAATATAATTCTAGCTGCTGTTAAAATATTCACAATTAAATATTGCAATTCTTTATTAAATGTCTCTGGTAAGATCCCTAATAAAAGTATCTCTGGTTTAAAGTCAGTTTGTCTGTTTGTCATTTTTTCCAACTACGTGTGTATCTTAGTCCAAAATCTAAGAGCCTGGTGGCGCAGCAGACTAAAGCACCGTTATTAACATCAGCTGCCTGCAATTACTGTAAGTTCAAATCTCACCAGGCTCAAGGTTGACTCAACCTTCCATCCTTTCTAAGGTAGGTAAAATGAGGACCCAGATTGTGGGGGCAATAAGCTGACTTTGTATAAATATACAAAAGTATGAAGGCTATTGCTTAATGCATTGTAAGCTGCCCTGAGTCTCCGGAGAAGGGCGGCATATAAATCAATTTTTTAAAAAAAAATCTCCTTGCTTCTACGCATGTCCACCACATATGGTAATAAGATCCTGGGGTCTGATGACATTTCCAGCACTTCTCCGATTTGTTCTTGAACATTCTGGCTATCCTCGTCGGGGGTAAATGCCACCTGTAAAACATCTTATACAAATTCTCCTTATATGCTGTAGACATTGTCATCTTATAATTATGTGACCACAATTTTTGCCATTTCTCTAAATCAATACCATCACTGTTTGAAGATGTCTGGGAGGAGATGCTTAATAAAAATCCCCCTGATCTTTTCCAGATGTGGCCCCCAGGCTATACATATACCCTGTTTTCCGCAAAATAAGATACCCCCTGACAATAAGCCCAATCAGACTTTTGAGCACATGGCAATAAAGCCAAGTGCTTATTTCAGGGTTCAAAAAAAATATAAGACAGGGTCTTATTTTCGGGGAAACACGGTAGTCCTCGACCTACAACTATAATTGAGCCCAGAATTATAATCATAAGTAATTTAGTCCTTAAGTGGTCACCATGTGACTGCACCTGATTTTATGACCTTTTTGCAGTGGTCGTTAAATGAATCACAATGGTTGTTAAGCAACCCCTGTGGTTAAGTGAGCTCATTGTCCACAATGGGTGGTTTTTGCTGGAAAACAGAAGTAAATTGCTGTTTCTCGCAAAAAAAAATGTTGTAAACAATGTGTCAGGTTTTGATGTCGTCTCAAATAAATTGCATTTCCAAACAAATAGTCTTTGATGAAATCTTTCATTTACTGAGCACAACAATCTGTCTCCGACTCCAATCGTAGCCAACACTAATTTCCTGCCCCCAAACCCTCCCTATCCTTTGGCCTCTTCTCTGCATCTCATTGGCCATCTTCCAAATCACTCTCCCCCATATCTACTACTTCAGCTCACAGGAATGTCCCCTCTCCCATCCCATCTCCTAGGGGATATTAACTCCAAGGAAAATAAGTAGGTGAAAAGTCAAGCGTCCTCTTCTCTGTCTTATGTCAGCACCGGAGTGAATGTAGCTTGGAGTGCTGACACAATGATCCACAAGACTGTGGCACATTGCAAATGGATGTAAATCCAGGCCTTTTGCTGAGCTACCGAATTTGATCATGTGACCATGGGGAGGGGCATCTGCCCGCTATCAGAATTTTGAATCTGGATTGTCATTCGTCCTGAAGAGGTCCATCGTAACGTACGGAGAAGCCCCAGCCCCCCTTTTCTAATATAAGAAAACCCCCGTATTAGCAATGCCCGTCAGCCCCCTGAAAGAGAAAAGGCTTCCATGAAGTAAAACCACTCAAGTGGCCTGTTTCTGTGAATGGATATTTAGTTTCACAAACTGGTCCATTCATAAACAAAACACTTTCAGCTACAGCCCCCACAGAAGGGTGGAATTGATCAGAGAGACAAAAGAGACACCTAGGATCTACATTTCCCAGTGTCAAGGACAGGGCATGGCCTCTCAGATACAATAGGAGTCAGGCAACAACAATTAGAATATTAAAAGGGCACACTCAAACACAGATTAAAGTACATTTTACAACGAACCTGGGCAGCTAAATCACAAAGACCTAGAACCATGATGGTGAACCTATGGCATGTGTGCCATAGGTGGCACGTGGAGCCATATCTGTGGGCACATGAGCGTTGCCCTAGCTTACCTCCAGCTGATTTTCGGGCCTTCTGGGCCCACTGGAAGTTGGGAAATGGGCTGTTTCCGACCTCCGGAGGGCCCCTGGGGGGTGGGGAAGGCTGTTTTCACCCTCCCCAGGATTCTAGAAAGCCTCTGGAGCCTGGGGAGGGCAAAAAACAGGCCTATCGGGCCTACCATGCCATTGCATGCCAAAAGCAAGGAGACCACGGGGGATCACATGCGCATGCGTGTGGGGGCATGGTGGGACGCATGGAATTATGGGTGTGGGCACACATGCGCACGACCTCCCCCTGGGTTCCCCCCGCTTTTGGCACACGACGGCAAAAAGTTTAGCCATCACATCCTAAACACATCCACTCACCAGACTGTTTTGTTAGCTGTCCCAGAACTGATTGCTGTGTCACTTCTCTTCTAATTCCTAAATAAACAGAGACCTCCTTTCCAATTGCAGCTTGCCTCCAAATTCATTTCTCCTGCATCTTTCTCCTGGCTTGGAATCGGACCGGATTTTATTTCTAACAGTAACTTTGAATAGTTGCTAAGTGATTTGTCATAAGTCAAAGTGTACTTATACAATAAAAGTTAATATAACTGCAAATGCATTTATCAACATATTTTATTTTCCAATATTTTAAATAAGTTTAGATTTCCATTTAGGGCAACTAGGGCTTTAACTTGGGTTTAACATCTACTTTTTGGATAAATGGCGTACTTAGAAATGCCATTTTACTATAATATTTTCATTGATTACTATTGATTGATTTCTAAATGTTATCAGAAATTTAGAAACAAATTTCTGAGAATAGTGAACAATAAATACACAAACTCTAACTAAAATCGGCAACCACAGAGAATAAAGCTAAAATGAATTAAGTTAATGGAAAAAGTGGATTATTTATTCATTTCTAAGCTGAAATTTGTTGCCTTGTGGCTGATTGGCTTTGAGACATAGTAACAATCACCCCACCCCCACTCTAGTGAATAATCAAACTTCATATAAATCATGTCAGAAATATCACTTAACAAAGATCGATCAGTACAAGAGAAATCAAACACAATTAAAGAAAGCCATTACCATAAAGTTAAAATAAAATTACTTAAAGAAAGAAGATAGCAAGAAAACTGTACTGCCCAATGTGCTAACTTTCTCAATTAAAATGCACTTTAAAAAGTGCATTAAAAAAATGAATTAGCAATCAATCGAATTTATAGTAAGTGAATGAGGGAAACATATTTGTAAAAGTTTTCTTATGATTACTCTTAATTCCGTCTAACTGGGATATTTTTAAAGGTTACATTTTCTGCAATAATTCTTTCCCCATTGAAGCCAAACTGCCCTTTTTGCCCCGAGCAATATAACGGGTTGTTTTCTAACCTTTTCATCTTAACCTTGAATATGCAAAACTGAGGAAAGGAAACCAGAATTTCCTGGAAAGACAGAGGTCACGCTTGGGGTTGTACCATGTCTATCTGGGTTTATAAACAGCCTCTCAGAAAGCAAGAGAGCAACCGAGAGGGATCCAGCTCAGTTGTCCACCACTTCTATCCATCCAGGAGAAGACCATCACAAGGTGAATGGCTGAAGAGTTGATCTATACCAGGGGTCTCCAACCTTGGCAACTTTAAGACTTGTGGACTTCAACTCTCAGAATTTCTCAGCCAGCAAAGCTGGCTGAGGAATTCTGAAAATTTGAAGTCCACAAGTCTTAAAGTTGCCAAGGTTGGAGACTCCTGATCTATACGGCTTTTGTTAAGAAGGCTGGTGCAGGCCTTTGAGGGTGCTGAAGACCCCTTAGAGAACATAGGAAGAACAGAGTGGGAAATCTGAGTGAGAAAGGGAAGTCTTCACTAAATGAATACATGATTGTTGGAAGGAAAATCCACCTGATTCAGTTCCAAGCAGGGAGAAAGGCACTGGAAATAAAATGGAAGATGGAGGCTGATGGGAAAGAAAGGTTTCCCTTTATTGATGAAGCAGAACCACCAACTACATGTGGTTCAGGGATAGCTGATAAAAAATGAGTTTAGAGTGGGTGGGTTTTTATACATTCTTTGGGCTTTGTAGTTGAGCTTCCTGTTCCTGTGCAAAAACATGTCCTTTAATATTCTATTGGCTGTTCTCAGATTCCTATGGGGTTGTGGCTGGCTCCAGAGGCAAAAGGGGAAATGCAAATCCTAGGTGCTTCTCTGAGGTAATCCTCTCAACCCTTTCTAAACTCCCAAATAAGCTTCCTAATTGCTTATTTGCAGTTCCCTGACTAACCCAGTCTTTCTGAACGGATTACCAAATCTGCATTTCTAAAAGCTGGCCTCCTCAGTTTCTGCTTGGGGCAGGGAAACTGGGGCTGGTTTCTGCCTCCCTTAAGATTCTTTAATTTCTCCTTTAGGGGAAATATTTTATCTTGTCTTTTTAATATTTCCCAAAATATTTCATTCTTTGGTGGGAGGGCGAAAGGCTTCCTGCATGATGAAATAATTGTATCTTTTTTTTTTATAAGAAAAGTTTTCATTGGTTAAAAATATACAATATTATAGTTTACAATATGTTGAATTTTCAATATCTTTATAAAAAAGATATTTAAATTATTATTTTCTCTTTTTTAAATTCTCACACAACAGACGTTATTATGTTAAATCAAAACAAACAACCGGATTATATAAAAGTTATGTAAACAAAGAAAGCCAATAGCCAAAATATTATACAAAGTACAGTGAAAAGAAAGAGTAAAAAGAGATATCAAAAAAAAACATTAGATAATAGATTCCCCTCCTTTCTTCATTTCCTAGCTCTAGCTCTTAGAACCATGGCCTGGCCTCCCCCCTCCTTCCGGGCCGCCACAGCCCCGCCCGCCCCCACTCCTTCTTCATCTAATACTTCCCCCTCTTCAGCTCCTGTATCTTCTCCCTCTAGGAAGGACTTATGCTGCTCAAAAAAGGCCTTAGCCTCCGCTACGTTATTAATTTTCTTCCTACTGTCCTTCCAGAAAATCATCAAACCCTCCGGAATCAACCACCTAAAGCCTACTCCCTTAAGGTACAACTTGTTTGATAAAAAATAATATTTTCTCCTTAATTCTCGTACCTGTCTGGGAATCTGCTTTAGGATAGTGACCTCCTTGCCCCTGTACACCAGCACCCCCAGTCTTTGTTTTCTCAATATCTCATCTCTCAGTTCCCTTCTTACAAATTTAATATGGACCTCTCTTGGGACACTATGTAAAATTGCAAATTGTGAGTTTACTCTATACACCAGATCCACATCCCTTCCAGTAGACTCCAAATCTCTTTCAAGAAATTCACCCAACATTTTGACCATCACTTCTCTCAAGTTTTCCTGGTCGAGTTGTTCCACGTTTTGAAACCTGAGGAAATAAGACATCTTATCCAATTGTAAAGTTAGCATTGCATTTCCTCTCCCTTCTTCCACCCGCTGGAGTGCCCGTACCTCCCCCTCCAGACCCCCCATCTTCTTCTTGTTTTGCTCTGCCAGCTGTTGAACATCATTTAAATCTTTTTTCGTAAGTGCCATTTCAGATTTAATTTCAGATAATCCTTTTTGTAAATCATCCAATTTATCCAATTTCTGATCCAATTTTGCCAGTCTTTCCAAAATTTTTTCCATATCAGCTGCTGTTGTTTTGTGGCCCTTGGCCATCTTGCAATGATAGAAGGTGAGAAATCCCAAAAAACAAGCCTCCAGGAAAGAAAGAGGGATTGACAGTCGGTGTAATTTTTCCAGTATCCACCAGTGGGTGCTCACAGGAGCAACGAGTCCGGAGTGCAGAGTAGGTCAAACAGGAAGCTCGAGGTGGGTAATGTCTTCAGTCGTAAATAAAGAAGCAGGAAGTCGGACCGCCATAGCTCTCCACCGGGAAGAGAGGCCACCAGACCTCTTTAACAAATTCTGATTCAGCCATCCTCAAGAAAAAGTCAGCAAAGGAAGGGGCTTTTTTCCATTTCTTTCCCCCTACTTCTCAGCCAGGGCACCTTTCCAGCTACAAGGGGGGGAAATAATTGTATCTTCATAACAGCTTGGATGTGGTGTAAGTAAGGTGTAAGTAAGGTTATAAGTAAGTAAGTAAGGGATGTGGTGGCTCAGTGGCTAAGATGCTGAGCTTGTCGACCAAAAAGTTGGCAATTCAGTGGTTCATATCCCCAGTGCTGCGTAATGGGGTGAGCTCCCATTACTTGTCCCAGCTTCTGCCAATCTAGCAGTTCAAAAGCATGTAAAAAATGCAAGTAGAAAAATAGGGACCAGCTTTGTGGGAAGGTAACAGCGTTCCGTGTGCCTTTGGCGTTTGGCCAGCCACATGACCACAGAGACGTCTTCGGACAGTACTGGCTCTTCGGCTTTGAAACAGAGTTGAGCACCACCCCCTAGAGTCGGGAATGACTAGTACGTATGTGCAAGGGGAAACTTTAACAGCTTGGAAGAAGTTACTATTGATTTTGGGCAGGGGGATTCTTCTTTTATCCTGATTTCCAAACTAGTTTACAGCACTGGATTCCTCCTAATGATTCCTCATACAAGTTCTAACTTGTTCTAATCTTGTTTAGCATTCAAGATCAAGGTGGATTAGAATTAATAAGAATTCCAATAGAAGCAGAAATTCATACGTTTGTCACAGTGAGAGTGCATTTGTTGACTTTTTTTTTTTGCAGGTTTGAAATCTGATCATGATAATTGGTGATTGGATAACAAATATGAAACTATGGGCTTCCCTACTCACCCAGTTTCAGTATACATCTAACACAGGGGTGAAATGCTCCCGGTTCGGACTGGATCGTCTGCGCCGGTAGTGATGGAGGCGGGTGGTTTGGAGAACCAGCAGCAAAAATCCCTGCCACCCCCCCATGCCCAGCTGAGCCGCACAATCATCAGAGGTTTTTTTTTAACTTTTAAAAGCATTTTTTCTACAACCTCTTCGGTCGAAAAAATGCTTTTAAAAGTAAAAAAAAAAGCCTCTGATGATCACACGGCTCAGCTGGGATCATCAAAGGCTTTTAAAAGAAAAAAAACTCTTTTTTTCTTTTAAATGCCTCTGACGTTCCAAGCTGAGTTGCCTGATCAGCAGAGGCTTTTTTTCTTTTAAATGCCTCTAATGATCAGGCAACTCAGCATGGATCGCCAGAGGCATTTAAAAGAAAAAAAGTCTTTGCCGATCAGGAAACTCAGCTTGGATCGTCAGAGGCATTTAAAAGGAAAAAACCCTTTTTTTTCTTTTAAATGCCTCTGACAATCCAAACTGAGTTGCCTGATCGTCAGAGGCATTTAAAAGAAAAAAAGTCTCTGCTGATCAGGCAACTCAGCTGGGATCATCAGAGCCTTTTGAAAGCATTTTTTTACAACCTCTTCACCGAAGAGGCTGTAGAAAAAATTGGTTTTAAAAGTTAAAAAAAAAAATTGGCCATGCCCATCCAGTCACATTACCGCCCCCCCCCACCAAGCCACGCCCACAGAACCGGTAGTAACAAATTTTAGATTTCACCACTGATCTAACATTGTAATGTGTGAAACACATGGATCGCATAGTTGTTGTGGCCTGCCAGCAGCCAGAAGAGCTGGCAGCAGATTCGGACAGTGAGGAGGTTGGGGAGGAACATGGGCCAGTCCTGGAGTCCTGGGAAAGGCTCTGATGAGGGCTCTGCATCGGAGACAGAGAGGGGGCCAGGGCCCTATGCCAGTTATCAGCTGCCTTCGGAGTCAGACATCAGTGAGGCAGATGAATAGCTGGAGCATGCACAGAGCTGCCAGATGAAGAGAACAGCTAAAGAACAAGGGTCGACTTGGGAGTAAGGCCACAGGTGAATGATGAATGGCCCCTTCCAGAGGGAATAAAAGAGGAGCAAAAGGGGAGTGGAGTTTGCAGGAGACAATTAGTTCGCGTAATTAGTTTGTGACTCCTTGTCAAGTTTTGAAGATGTCGGCCTGGCAGCTCTCCAATCCAGATAAGGTGTGTGACTGTAAATTCTCCCTTGAAAGACTTTGCTGGATGTGAATGAAAAGAATTCACAGTAACTTAATAAAAACGGGATAAGGAGTCTGCTTCATGCTCTTGGGAAGCCTAGGCCAGAACAATAGTAATGAAATCATTTAAAAATCTTTATTATGACCAATGATCAGGAAAGTCACATTTTTGGCATGGGAATTTTATGATTGCTTTCCCACGATATAATATGTCCACTTACATTTGCAACAAGCCCTAGTTTGCAAATTGGTAACAATAGAAAACAAATTTCTGTGACGTTTTTCCTTATCTATTCCAACCAAATGGAGCACAGAGTTCACCTCTCTTGTAGTTTTCCTTTTTGCAACATGATATTAGATGAACATAGTTCATGAACTTACTCGTGTTTCCTCCTTGCAGGTTAACCAAAATATGGGTCTCTTCACCTACTTCAGCTTTGGTTTTCTTGGACTCCTGATTGCCAATCCTTTCTTGGAAGGTGAGTCTCTGACGCAGGGGTGAAATCCAGCAGGTTTTGACAGGTTCTGGGGAACCGATAGCAGAAATTTTGAGTAGTTTGGAGAACCGGCAAATACCACCTCTGGCTGGCCCCAGAGCGGGCTGGGAATGGAGATTTTGCAATATCCTTCCCCCTGGAGTGGGCTGGGAATGGAGATTTTGCAGTATCCTTCCCCTGCCTTGCCCATCAAACGACACCCACCAAGCCATGCCTACAGGAGCTCTGGTGGCTCAGTAGACTAAGGCAGTGATTAACATCCACTTACATCTGCTGCCTGCAATTACTGCAAGTTCAAATCCCACCAGGCTCAAGGTTGACTCAGTCTTCCATCCTTTCTAAAGGATGGGTAAAATGAGGACCCAGATTGTGGGGGCAATAAGCTGACTTTGTATAAATATACAAAAGTATGAAGGCTATTGCTTAACACATTGTAAGCCGCCCTGAGTCTCCGGAGAAGGGTGGCATATAAATCAAATTAAAGAAAAAAAGCATATAAATCAAATTAAAGAACCAGTAGTAAAAAAAAATTGGATTTCACCACTGCTCTGAAGGCAATTCAATTTTGTATTCAGATAAACTGGATTTATTCAATTTTGTATACAAATCGGATGGTGATCTGTCGACATTTCCACATTATCTGTATGATCAAATAGAATTTTCTTTCTTTAAGAGAGGGCAATAAAAAAAAATACTAATTCAATGCCTGTTTTGTCTATCCTTGTGTCTCTGTGCAGCTGAAGCTGACACCTGTGCCAGGGAATGGCTGCAAAATCAGGGTAACTGTTATGCGTATTTTGATCATAAATTGACCTGGCAAGAAGCTGAGGTAAGAAAGATGTCTCATCAGTGCAGATTGATATGATATATAATACATACATTTAGATTTAGCTGTGTTTTCCTCTTATTCAGTCACTAGCACAAAGAACTCAAATGTTGATCGTGTACATTATTGGTGAATGATCTGTGAGCCATGAGTGACCAGTGTGTCTCTAAGATTTCATCATGGCTTCCACAGGTCTTTAATGGGGTTAATGGAAGGATTTTACAGTTCCCTCCTTCAGGTTTTCTGGATGGTTGGAGATGTTAAGATGTTAAGGACATGGCGGTATGGAAAGGGGATGAACAGAGGGGAAAATGGAGAAAACATAACTTGGCTACTTTCTCTCCAACACTCCGTGTTCAAACAAGAATGATTGGCCACTCTTCCTTTCATCTGGCAACAGAAGTGTCCATGACAGAGTTCAAAAAAAGTTAAGATGGTGGCCTCAAGAATGACATCTAAGCCATGGGTGAAATCCAAAGTTTTTCCCTACCAGTTCTGTGGGCGTGGCTTGGTAGGTGTGGCAGGGGAAGGATATTGCAAAATTTCCATTACCACTCCACTCCAGCTGAAGAATACTGCAAAATCTCCATTCCCTCCCCTCCTGGGGGAAGGATATTGCAAAATTTCCATTCTCTCCCCACTCTGGGGCCAACCAGAGGTGGTATTTGCCGGTTCTCTGAACTACTCAAAATTTCCGCTACTGGTTCTCCAGAACCTGTTAGAACCTGCTGGATTTTCACCCCAATCTAAACTCTGTTTCTTTTTTATATACATGATCAACATTTGAGTTCTTCAATTGGACAATTTAGCTGCATCTTAATTTTTTTAAAAAAAAATCTGCCTCTGAATGTACCTGTTTTGAAAGTGGGACGTTCTAGATGATGGAGCTGGAGATGAAATCAGTTATAAACTCATAAATAAATCCTGCAGGCTTCCATTATTGCATATGTTCTGCAGGCTTCCTGCAGGCTTCCATTATTGCATACGTTCGCACAGAGAGGGCCTCCTTAGGGTGCCGTCCACTAGACAATGCCGGCTGGTGACCCCCAGAGGGAGAGCCTTCTCTGTAGCGGCACCCACCCTTTGGAATGACCTACCCCCAGAGATACGCACGATACCTGACCTCCGAGCTTTCCGTCGAGCCCTGAAAACACATTTATTTCATCTAGCCGGCCTGGCTTGACCCTACTGTTCTGGTTTTAAATTGTAAATTGGTTTTAACTTGGTTGTTTTAAATTGTGGGCCAAAACTATTTAATTATTTTAAATTGTTTTTTAATTTTGTATGCTCTGTTTTTATTTTGGCTGTTCACCATCCTGAGTTCAGCTGGAGAAGGGCGGTATACAAATTAAATAAATAAATAAATAAATAAATAAATAAATAAATAAATAAGCATTCTACCTTCACTGGTAGATTTTTAAGCATCAGGACTCAGTTTTACTTAAAACTAACAATGGTATCAAAAAACCAAGGAAATTGTTCAGATTGACTTTGCATTAGCCACATCATGTACAAAAGGAGTAGCCTATAAATACGCATATATGCTCTAGGTCAGGGATGTCAAACTTGCGGCCTGCGGGCCAGATGCGTCATGCACTGGCCACGCCTCCCCCCATTTTAGCAAAGGTGGAAAAAGTTGTGATACGTCACATGATGACAACATGATGATGTGAGTTTAACAATGCTTTAGGTTAAGAAGTACTGAATAGTTTATTATTATTTATGATTTCAATAAAGAGATGGCGGAAAAGCTTAACAAAGGTGGATTTGACCTACATGATGGATGGGAAGGCAAATAATACCCTAGAAGGCATCAATGAAATTCAAAATGACCTCAATGAAATGCAATGAAAATAATAAAATGTAATTTAATAGGGAGCTTGCAAAGTTTTTCCCTCAGGAAACAAAATGTACACTATAGGCTGTATGGGTGAAAAAGTGTGAGAATAGCAAACAGAATATAATCGGTAAAATGATTGGGAAAAAGAAATAGGCAACACCATTTTATGTTGTATCAACAGAAGCATTGTTTCCAAATAATGACAAGTTCTTCTTCCTTTTATTTGGCTTTGATGAAATCCTTACTGAGTACTAGACTCCTGTTCTGGAAACCACATTTTAAAAAGGATTAATATAGTCTGGAAAGGATAATGTAATGAGGATCATCAACTAAAAAGTTAACCTTATGAAGAAAGATTGAAGGAAATATTATATTTAACCTTTAGACAAGAAGACTAGAGGGCAGAATTCTTCAAATAACTGAATCACACAGAAGACACTAAGATGTGTTCACTCCCATTTAGTTTAGCTTAGTTTAATTTACTTTATTGTCTTTGCACATGGTACAACAAAATTTAATGCCATCTTCAGTGTGCATTATGACTATAAAAATAAAAACACAAACATAAATCCTTTACATTCTATATAATTGAAATTGAAAACCTAATATTGCACTAGAATTCAGGATGGTTATTGACCTGGGGTAGAAGCTGTTTTTCAGCCTTGTTTCAGAGTGTTAACTGGATTTGAAGGTAGATTCCAATTCAATGTTAGGACAAACTTCCTAACAAAGCAGTTAGACAGGTGTGCCCATGACCCAAACTTAGAAAGATGGTGGATTCTGTTCATTTGTTTCTGATTGACAGCCTTCTTTCAGGGTTGTGTTCATTTTGATGCTTGCACTGAATAGAAAGTTTATGGCTTCAGGGATAAGAATTCATCTGACAAACATAGTATAATAACAGTATTGTACAATCCACTAACACACAATCTTCAGTGTAGGCATTTTACTATACTGTAGATATTAAAACAACACAAACATAAACTGATAGGCTTCAGCTATATCTCAACGTTGTGTATGAAAGCTTATCAAGAGGATTATCTGCTTTTCTCTTCCTCTAAACTCCAAGATTGAGTGCCAGAGCTATGGCCGTGGAGCTCATCTCGCTTCTATCCTTACCAAAGCTGAGACTCTTCTGGTGGCTGAGCATATCTTCACTTACCAAAAGGACTTAAGCAATGTCTGGATTGGTCTTCAGGATGTCCGCCAGGTGAGCCTCTCTTGCCCCATTAATTTCTCAAAGTAAGTTGTAGTGTCTATAACTGGTATGCAAGAGGGGAAAAAATACAGAGGCATAGACATAGTCTACCTCCGTAGACAATAACTGTGGTAATATTGATGCTTTCGTGTTTGCAATGGTGGTGACTAAGTGGCATTGAGAAAGTCTGGTAATAAGAGGAAAATAAATGAGTTTTTTAATTAAAAAAAAGAGTTGGCCATTTCATTAAATCAAATGACCCTTTACAAGATGTTTTGGATATTACAAAGTTAGCTACTACAGCAGTTGTGGAGACCACTGTCTACTCTATTTACCATAGTCTCTACACAGGCATTGCTTATAATCAACCATTATTTGTAACCAATCTTTGTAGCTTTCCTGATTATAATCAATGGAATCAAAGAGTCTGTTTACTTCCTTGTCCCGATCGTCTACTCTGTCTTTGTTTCAATAGACTGGAAGGTGGAGGTGGGCTGATGAGTCAACTTACAACTACAAGGTCTGGATGAAAAGCCAACCAGACAATTATGGTAATGCTGAGCACTGTGTGGAGCTGAGACTTTCCACAGGTAGGTCAATGATTCTCACGGTTGAGAAATAAAGAGACACATGACCATCCAAGCTGCTCACTGAATTTCCTGATGGTTAAGCCCATCATAGTTCTCATCCAAGTTCAAAAATTTAGTTTTGACCTTATCAGTTTTATAAATAGGATGCCACTTGGAGATGTTTTACAAGTTAATGGACCATTTCTCAGACTTATAAGATAGTTTCATCGTACACATTTGTTTGGTTGGGGTTTTTTTGCTGAGTATTATGGTTACTATGTTAAAACCTGAAAAGGTCTTTAAGCTTTCTTCCTTCAAAATTTTGTGTAAATGTATTTGGTAATACATGTCAATACATTTTCTAGTTCATTGACAAAAATAATTACCCTGAGTTGATGGAATGGGACAACTCACCACAGCCAAATCACTGTAGCCAACTTGCCATTGCCAACTTTCCAGAGCCAAACCACAACTCACCATGGTCAACTTGCCATGGGACAAATTAAACTGAACAATTCAATTTAATTATTTAAAATAATTAAAACATTTTTAATTTTTGTCATTCACATTTCATTTTGTCCCTCCTTTTGCATACTTTCTTTAATGATTCAATTCCACAATTTCTTCAAAACAACTCTTGTCCTGCAGAGAGTTGGCCGCAGCGAGTTGACCTAGGCCCATGGATTGGACATGTATTTTGCAGATGATGTTTTAGGCAACCTAGTGAATATTCAAGGAAGTACAATAGTTCTAAATGTTCTAATTGGCTACCCATGTCAAGGACATCTCATCCGTATATCTTCCAAAATAAATGGCTAGGGCAGAAATATCAGACATCTTGTCTTTTGTGTTTTAGGTTTTAAAGAATGGAATGATTCCCCATGCCAGAAACGTAATGCTTACATCTGCAAGCATGAGTTGTAGAGACATCTCTACTCACTGCTTGTGGAGATGCCATTGGATTGGATGATGATAAACCAGGTTACTTTGTGGATGCCTCTTTTATGCCATTCATTGCCACCCTCCACCCTATAGGATGGAAGTCCAGCTCTTATCTATCCCTTTCAAAATTCTCTCTCGGAAGAGATGACTTGGATGTCTCCTTCTTCTTGTGACTCTTATCAGTCACAGTGTCATGCGAATAAACACATTCTAATGCTTATATAATTCTTGCTGTATTGTTCTCATTATTGAACGAGAGGGGACAACTGTTTTGAACTCAGATGCTTCAATTGAGCCTGTTCACTCAGAATGTGAGGGAAAGTAGGTAGGTTCAAAGAGAAAATGGGTGGAGTCAAAGCAGCAGCTTCTGTGGCAAGATCAACATGGATAAGATGGCTATCATGGCATCCATGCTATCTTGCATTTCTTTTGACTTCTCCTGAGGCCCTAACTAACAAAATGAAATTCAGAGTAGAGAAAAGTAAAGGAACAGTGACTAGTATATATTTATTATTTCAATGAAGAGGCAGTTGGAAACCTTAAGAAATGTGGAAATGACCTAAACAGTGGATGGGAAAGAAAATAATGCCCAAGAAGGCATAAATGAAATTCAAAATGATCTCAATGAAATGTGATGAAAGTAATAGAATGTACCTTAATAGAGAGATTGTAAAGTTTTTCCTTAAGAAATAAAATATGCAAGTATTCCCAGCTTGATAACAGTGTTAGTAAAAAAGTCTTGAAACAGCTGAGTATACAAGCAGAATATAATCAGTATTCTGAAGTGGTCAGGAAAAAATAGTCATTACCATTTTTATCAACAAAAGCATCCTTTCCAAATAATGATAAATTCTTGTCACTTTTTATTCCACTTTGATCAAATCCTGTATTAACTACTAGGTTCCTGTCCTGAGTATCACTTTTTAAGAAGGACTTAGACAGTCTGGAATTAATTCAGGAAATTAACTTCATTCAAACTTTTGTGAAATCTTCCCTTCTGAGTTTGGGTGATAGGCACCAACTGGAAAGAGAGTATATCTACTCTGAATTTTTGATGTTCTTCACTCATTCTTTTAATTCTAGCTAGCTTTCTGGTTTCCACCCATAGATAAATCAATTGTTTCTTTGGAAATGAGTGTTCTCCTTTAAGGCTTGAATGTTTCCTGAAAATGTACACCCTCTGTGTATATATACTTACCACTGTTGGTCAGCAGTGGGAGATTCTAGAGAATTGAGCTGGAGATAAAACCAGTCATAAATTAAATTAATTAGAGAGCTCAGCTGTGAAGGACATGGGCAGTTAAAAAAATGAAAAATATCAATCAATCAATTAATCAATCAATCAATATCAATCATCCAGTCTTCCATTACCATATTCTACTTTCATAGGTAAATTTTAAAGAAATAAATCTTGGTTTTACTAACAACGGTCTCAAACAGGTAGGGAAATTTGTTTAGATTGACTTGTGAATTAGCTGCCTTGTGTATAAAGGGAGTAGGCTCTGAGTAAATATACATTTGTGATCTAGGTTTGGAAATATTAGATAGGCTATCTTTATTTATGATTTTGACCCAGCCGAATGGTTGAATTTTCAACCATATGCCGGGTCCAAGCCTGGATAAATGAGGAGGGTTAGGGAAAGCAATGGTGAATCACCCTGTAAAAAGTTTCATCAGAACTCTTTATGGCAAGAACTCAACATGACTCAGGTATGGATACCAATAGGAGACCCTCCAGGCTGAATGGTAGCCTGCAAGCTAATGGAGAAGAGCAAGGGGTAACTTTTAGTAGTCAGGTTTTTTTTTATGATGTTGGAGGAAAGCCTTCTGGAAGCCCAAAAATTGAGGGTGTCCATGACAAGAGATGTTACAAAGTGTACACTAAACTGGAACATGGAGTGTTAGAGACATGTCTCTCCGGAAACTCAAAATTTTATAAAGCGAAATGATTAAAGTTAACATACACATCCTTGGCATCAGTTAGTTATACTGGACAGGCAGTATCCTGTTTGTCAAATCAGACGATTTTATAATTTATTTTTCTGGAAATGATATCATCAGAGGAAAAGGAGTTGCAAAGGAAATAAGCGGCTAAATGTGTTGAGAATTACAGAACATACAGTGATCACATAATATCTATCCCACCCCCCACCCCCCCACTCCCGAAAAAGAAGCAAAGTGTGTTTTTTCTCAGGGCAAAACTGAGGGAAGGATTGCTGTTTCTGCAAGAAATCATCTTCCTCAATTGCGTTAATATTTGACATAATGTAAGCTAGAAACCACAACAGTTAAAATCAATAGAATAAATAAATCAAGTAGATCAGGATTAAAAAGGGATGATGTTTGCTTTCCACTAGGATGTAGAACCAGTTAATTATCAAATTATCAGTATTTGATAATTCCTTTTTTTACCTAAGGAAATTATCTTTTGATTTTGCTTTCCTCCCAATTATAGGAAAAAGAAGAGAGGCAACTAGGAAATCCTGGAAGAAATTTGACCATCCCGATATTGGCTTATCTGGAGACTATTTAATGGTTGCTCAGAAAGCATGATTCTACCAGGCCAACCGTTGACCAACTCAACCTCCCCAGTTGAAGAACTACGTAAGGTGAGAGGTTGAAAGCATTCTTGGTAAGTGTGGGTTAAATGCTCTCTGCTAACTGTACAGTAATCTGGCATTGCAATAAGGAGATGGCTTTTTGAAGTAGCAATAGAGCTTTTCATGAGTTGTATGCTAGGAACTGAAGCAGAAAAGTTTGCAGGGAGACTAAAATCAAAACTAAATTATGTAACTTGAAAATTTGCTTTCTTTCTCAGCAAGCTAATATGAATGCCACTCTTATTAGTTCTTCAATCACATCTAGTTCTCTTTCCTCCTAAAGGACAACCAGAAAATGGGACTCACCATGGACATCGGTTTCAGTTGCCTTGGAGTTTTGATCACCAATTGTTTTTTGGGAGGTGAGTTCCCCCAAAGTGCATCTTGGTATGGGAAACATAGCAAATTAAATAACTTCAGTTTTGTCTTTAGACATTTTTACATGAACTCTGCAGGCCACATAGGATTTTCATGCTATTTTTCATTCTGAATGCTGAGGGCAGTACGGAATCCCACAGTATGAAGGGCCCTTCTATCCTAGCATGAGGATCAAACTAGAAGGGCTTCTGAACAGGAAGAGCTTTCACACAAGGGTTACTATTCCTCCATCCTTCAAATACCTTGAAATTGGTCTAGAAAATAATTCTTGGACCACTTTCAAGGTGGTAAAAGAGGAAGTGGAAATATTTTGTGTCCCCGGAGTCTTTTGCTCCATTTTAAAATTCATTCCCCCCTACTCCTGAGTCTCCGCCCTCTCCTACACGGCCTACAATACATATAGCTACACAGATTCTGTCAAGTTGTTCGGTTGTGGGATCGCAATGTCCAGGATAAGTTCCTTTCATCGCCCGTGTGTTGGGTGTTAGCTTCCGGACTAACACCTGCAGGGGTTTCCTTCACCTCTCCCATTTGTAGAGGGACAGCTCCTGGAGTGTCACCAGAAGGGGAGAGGTTCCCTCTAGTCCTTTGAAGAGTTAGTTTCCACATAAACTTGGGCTTTTTCTTAAAAGCAGAGAGAGGAAAGAAAAGTTGAACTCCATTCTTCATCCTGTCTAGATGGCCATATCAGACTGGGCAAAGTAATTTTCCTTCTTCTCAGTGATGTCAACTCATTTCTAACAATTTAAAATTCATATCTCTAGAGATCAGGCATTTAACACTTGCAGTTACCTTGAAGGTACACACAGACATAGACATATACACTAGTCATTATAGATGCATAGCAACAAATAATTTTTAACAGAAATCACATCAAATTAGTCAATTCAAATGATCTGAGTCTTCCCATTTAGACAGGCTTTACCTTTTTATTACCTGCTAAACCCCAGGTGGGAAGAACAATAAGTGATTTTCTTCTCTATTCTTAGGTCTTTCAGAGTTCTCTGGGTCTTCTAAGAATGGTAAATTATCAGAATCTTTATAACACTGCAATATTTCTTTTCTCCTATTCTGGGGTCGTCCCACCACACATAACAGTATACACTAACAATATCTTCTTTGGTCAGCCCCAACGTCTAAATCATCTTACTGTATGATGGGGCTTCCCATCTTCTAAATATTTTTCTCTAAAGGACTAGTTGGGTCTTTTTACAGTTTGGGGTTCTTCCTAATTGTTTTAGTGACCTTCTCACTTTTACTCAAAGTTACATCCATTGTTCTATCTCCTCAGGCACTGGATTGTCTCTGGCCTGGGGATGTTCTGTCTAGCTCTTTCTTGCTTGGATCTCCCTGTGAGAATTGTTCATGGATCGAGCCCAATAAATCAAACATATGAGAGGGTATGATGATAATTGTTATTTATTCATTTGTATCTTTTCCTTACAGGTCAGAGGCTCAACTGCCCTCTAGACCGCATGGTGGACCCTTAAGTACCCAGGAGGCGGAGCAAAAGGTAAGGAGTGGTCAATGGGTGAGGTGGTCCCTGGGTAGTTAACCCTTACAACACTGAGTCCACAGGTCAGGCATTAACACCTAACAAATCCCCCTCTAAATGACTGACTGTGGGCGTACACGACATTTGATCATTACATTTTACATTATGAGAAGTGACACCTAGTTTGGTTGATAGGTATGTATGTTGCTTACTTGACAGCGGTTTTGTTAGTATGTCAGCAGTTTGCTCTTTTGTCTCACAATGCAATACTTTTATGAACCCGATATGGGAGAGCTGCCTCACATGTTTATGCTTAATATCAATATGCCTTGACCTTTGTCCCATGGCATCAGCTTTTGCTATTTCAATTGCAGCTTTGTTGTCTTCATGTACATGTATAGGGTAAGTGGGTTCGGCCCAGGTGTTGGTTAGTAGATCATCAAACCATACCAGGTTGTTAGCGGCCTTTGATAAACATATGTATTCGGCTTCTGTAGTTGATGTGGCCACTAGATTTTGCTTACCAGTGTACCAGTGTACGGGGCTGTTATTCAGAAAAAATATGTATCCTGAAGTACTTTTTCTGCTTTTTACGTCCCCCGCCCAATCTGCGTCCGCGTAACAAGTTAACACTGGTTTGTTAGTACGTTCTGGTTCTAGACATAAAAATGCATCGGTACTGTGTTTTAAATATTTAAGTAATCTTTTTATGGCATCCCAGTGATAAGTGGTAGGTTTGCCAACATGTCTGGACAGAAGGTTGACAGTTAATGCAATGTCGGGCCTAGTCCAATTCGATATATACAATAAGGAGCCTATTATGGATCTGTATAATGTGTCGTCCTTGAAAGGTTCAGATTCGTCGTGCATATCTTTTAGGAAGTCTGGCTGCATAGGTGTCTCACAGGGTTTTGCATCAGACATGTTGCATTTATGTAATAATTCCAATATTTTTTCTTTTTGGGATAGTTTGAAACCCTTGCTAGTTTTAGTGATTTGTACTCCCAGGTACTTATCAACTTTCCCCAATGTCTTTAATGAGAAGTGTTTTCCTAATTCATTGGTGAAGACCTTGCATTTGCTGGTTTGGTCACTGATATACAATATATCGTCGACATACACAAGAACATATTCAACGGAGTTACCCATTTTCTTGATAAAAAAACAATTGTCCGCCGAGGTGGCTTTGAAACCCATTGATCTTAATGTTTTGGACAAGCACTCATACCATCTTTTACCGGATTGTTTCAGTCCGTATAAGCTTTTGTTTAGTAACCAAGTTTCTCCCTTGTGTGTGTTCTTGCTATGTGGTGCCCTGACATAAATCTCCTTATCTATCTCAGCATGCAGGTATGCGGTCTGCACGTCGAATTGATGTACCTCTAAATTTAGAATTGAAGCTATCACTAATGCACATTTTACGCTTTCAGCCCTGACTGTGGGTGAATATGTGTCTGTGTAGTCTTCGGGAAAATGTTGTGCGAATCCCTGGGCTACCAATCTAGCTTTGTATAGTGTTTTACCGCCCTCTAGTGATTTTATCTTGTATATCCATCTAGTACCTATGGTAATCTTATCATTTGGGGCCTTAGCTGGTGTGTACACATTTAATTCTTGCAGACTATTCATCTCCTTTTCCATTGCCTGCTCCCATTTTTCTCTTTCTTCCTTGGGCAATCTTAACACTTCCTCGTAATTATTGGGTGTTATGTGACTGGTGTGTAGTGATAACACATAGTCCTCTAGTTTCCTTGGGGTTTTATTTCTGTTGGATCTAATTGGCCTCTCCGGTGGCGTTTCTGTGTCGTGTAAATACCTAGCCTCCCTCTCTGATAGTGATTCTATCTTGATGTCAGGGTGATTCTCTTTCCACTCTTTGATCTCTACTTCCTGACTCTTTATTTTTGTTCCCTCTGGTTCATCATTTCCCTCAGTGCCCTGTTCTATTGTGTTATGGTTACAACTGTTGGGTTTCCCTTCAGGAAGTATCTCGTTCAGATGTATCCTCGACCAGTTGGCATTTTCGTGGAATACAGCAGTGCGTGACACAATGAAGTTGTTATTGTTGTCAATAAACCTGTACCCTTTAGTTCCTGATTCATACCCCATGAACTTTAACCTTCTCGAAACCTTATCTCCCTTTCTGCGTAATTGTTTGGGAATATGAACGTCAGCGGTGACTCCGAATATGTGGAGGTGGGCTATCTGTGGCTTTCTCTTATACATTATTTCGTATGGTGTTTTGTCTATTACGCTGCACCATAATCTGTTTAACGTATAATTGGAATATATGACAGCTTCTGACCAGAAGTGCTGCCCTAGTCCGGCATCTTCAAGTACACACCTCATCATAGTCTGTAGTGTTCCGTTCCTTTTCTCTATGACGCCATTTTGAAAAGGCGAGAACGGAGCTGACGTGAACCTTAATACACCCTGCGCCTTCAGCCAATGAGAGAATTCCCTAGACATGAATTCGGATCCCCGGTCCGTCATTATTTGTTTGATTCTTATGTTGTGCTGAAGCTCTATTTTCTTATAAAACTCTTTAAATTTTTGGAACACCTCATGTTTATGTTTGAGGGTGTATACGAAACCGTAGCGACTAAAATCATCTACTATGGTAAGGAAAAATCTTTTTTTGTATTTAATAGAGGGCCTTAAGGGTCCTACTAGGTCCATGTGTACCATTTGGAAAACAGACTCAGTGGTGCGTTCAGATTTCTTAGGTCTGGCCTTGACTTTCAACTTAGAACACTTGCACACCGAACACTCCAAGTCATTTTTACAATCTTTGACCTTTAATCCTTCAGAGCAATCAACCATTTTTTGCACAACCGGAAAACTACTGTGCCCCAGTTTTCTGTGTAAAAGGTGTGCGCACTCATCATGAATTAGTTTGCCTAATGATGGTTTTTTTATGCTTGTTGTTTGCTGTGTGTTCTGTTTGTTGGGTACTATGTCATGGTTTGTCTCCTCTGCCTCCTCAGTGTCACTTCCTACACTAGAGTGTGGTGTGTGTTCTATGGTGTCATTGGTGTTGACGTTTACCCTCGGGTAATTGTCAAAAACTGTTTGGAGATATGGTAGATTTCCACTAATCATAGTTTTCCCAATGTCCTTTCCCTCTCTAGTTAAGTGTACATTCCCTTCTTTGAAGATGATTTCTGTCCCTGTCTCTCTGCTTAATTTTAACGTGGCCAGTATGTTGTAGGGTATCTCTGGGACAAGTAATACCCCCTCTATTCTTCCTATCCCTTGAATGTTAACGCTGCCTTTCCCAGTCACCTGCACGTTACTTTGGTTGGCCACTTTGATTGCAAAATTTTCTTTCGAGAATGAAGTGAGTAGTTTTTGGTTGTAAGTTGTGTGATTTGTGGCTCCCGAATCTAGGAGCCACACGTTCTCTCTGTTTATGCACTCTTGTGTACTGTCTTGGTCCCTCACCCCATTCAGTGACCCTCTGTAGCTTTCCCTGGAACTATCTCTGGTTCCCTTCCTATCTCTCGGGTTGGGGGAGTCCCTGCGCCTGTATCTGTTTTCTGCGGCCTGCCTTTCAGTGAACCTGGGTCTATGTTCTGTTCTGTCCCTGTGATGGAAGCAACCCATGTCTCTCATGTTCCTGGGACAATCTCTTCTATAGTGATTTTTGGACCCACAGTTAAAACATTCTGTGTCATTGTATTCCCTGGTCTGGAATTCTACTCTTTTGCTTGTTTTGGTCTCTCTGCGCATCATTGATCTGTCTTTTCTCAGATTGTCCTCTGCAATAAGTTTGCTAGTCAACATATCTAGCGTAAGTCATTCTAGGTTAGAGCTGTCTAATTGCATAATAAAACTGTCCCAACTTGAATCCAGTGAATTAATAATTACACTTATCAAGCTCCCCTCTGTTATTGTTTCCCCCCTTTGGATTAACTCTGCCCTAGTGGCATTGAGTGCTAATATGTGTTCACTCATTGACACGCCTGATTTTAGTCTAGCTGAATAAAACTCCCTTGTAATTCTGGTTGTGGTGGCTATACTCCTACTGTGGAACAGATTATGTAACATAGATATTATTTCAGAAACAGTCAAATTATGGTTAATACTAGGATATATGCTGGGGGAAATACTGGCCAATAGCAAGTAGTAAGCCTTGTGATGCATACAGTCTAGTTGAAAAGTCCAGGGTTTCTCTGGTGGGTCAGTAATTAAAAATATTAAATGTTCCTTTAAGAGGACAAATTGAAACTGCTGGTTCCACTCCAAGAAGTTGGATCCATCTATTCTTAGTCTTGGAAAGTCACTGGTTAATGTCCCTGAAGTGTGGGAAATATTACTTACTGGAAGTTGCTGTCCATGGTTTAAGTCAAAAGGGAACTCGCAATAAGGCAGGGGGATGCTTGGGGTCAGTCTGTACTGACTTGCTTCTATAGTCTCCTTTTTTTTATTTACAGGTCGGCTCAGCGCATGCTCGAGGATCATTCCGTCTCTGCGATCACCGCGGTAGGAGTTCGTAGGTGCTGCTCCTGGAAGAATGCTCCACCTGTTGGGGTGAGCTGCTGGCTCGGCCTGGGTTGGTTGCTGGTAGCCGAAAATCATCCGGGTCGCCGCCTGGGAGGTCTGAGGTTCCGCCGCACCGCCAGGAAAAGCCGGGAAGGTCGCGGAGGTCGGGCGAATGTCTCGACGGCCTGGTTCGGCTTGCCGGTCGTATCCGGGTTCCGGGCCGAAGTCCCTGCCCACTGATGGTCCCAGTCGCCTCGGATGGCACTCCTGGTCCGATAAGCGTTTGTTTGTTCTTCCCGGTTCGGTCGCGTAACCGGGTGGAGGCATGGGAGGGCTTCTGGCGTGGTGTGCCATTGTCTGCACCCACGCTCCTTCCTCATATCTCCCGATCAGGCTCTTGTGTTCTCCCCCATACACGTAGGTATTCCTGCCTGGGTCCCCAGGCATGTTGGAGTCGGGTCCTATTATTTTTATTTTTGACCCGAAAGTGGTGGTAAGCGTTTTGATGGCTTCGTCCACCTCAAGCTCGGTAGGCGAGCTGGTCGGTCTAGTGTTGGGGTAGTTTCGGGTCTCGTAGTCGTTTTCTTGGGGCCGGTAGGGGTAGGCCTCAGTTCCCGCCATGGGTTTTAAATCCCGGGACCCCGTTGGTTGGCTGTCGGCCATTTTTAGTGATGTCATTTGCCAAGATGGCTGCCGAGGAGAGGGCGCGAATTTTAATTCGGCATTTCTCGACGTTGAGGGGTAGAAAATTTTGTCGCTCACCGCATTTTCGTTGTTGTGGCCCGTTCTTTTTTCTTCCTCCTCTGTCGCTGGTCCGCAGTCATCGAGTAGGCTTCGGAGTTCCGCGACGAGGTTGGATCTGTTAGTGGTCGAGTCTATTAGGGCCTGTAGTTTTTCTTTTAGGTCATTGGTTCACGCTCTCTGGTTCACCGTCAGTTTCGGATGAGCTTCCTTCCGACCTGTCTGGAGAGTCTGGGCAGTCGGATCTTTCACCGATTTCCTGCATCTCTGCTTGCTTGCATTCGGTTGATATTTGTAGAGCTTCCATTTTCTTCTTGAATGCTCGGGTATTTATTCTATCCTTTTCTTCATTCAAGTTGAGGTTGTCTGGCATTCTTGTGTTCAGACTGGGCTAGTTCCAACCATCCTCTGCTACCATATTTGTGAGAATTGTTCATGGATCGAGCCCAATAAATCAAACATACGAGAGGGTATGATGATAATTGTTATTTATTCATTTGTATCTTTTCCTTACAGGTCAGAGGCTCAACTGCCCTCTAGACCGCATGGTGGACCCTTAAGTACCCAGGAGGCGGAGCAAAAGGTAAGGAGTGGTCAATGGGTGAGGTGGTCCCTGGGTAGTTAACCCTTACAACACTGAGTCCACAGGTCAGGCATTAACACCTAACACTCCCAGCCAACGCTGGCCTATTTTTAAAGATCCAAAATGTATAGAGAGTTTTGTTCACACACCATTTGCACCTTGCCAGAGCTTTCATGAGCAAGTTTGAACTCCACTTTTTCTTTTAAGGACCTTTATTTAGCCAAATCAGTTTTCCTGTGTCATCCCTACTAAAACCTTTCTTGGTCCTTGTTGGTATGCATTCAGGCCATCCAGTATATGTGCAAATAAGAACTAACATTGCACGATATGGACCTGACCTTGGCATATCTGTAAAATCAATCATCAGGGTATCAAAAGGATAACTTCCTGTGGGTTGATGTCCTTGAGGCGGTTGGGGCCCTTGTCTGGGATTATTGGCTGTACAGATTTCACATCTCATACAGACATTGGCAGCAATGCTGTGGATTTTATTGATGTATACTTCACATAGCAGGGCCTTGGCCAATGCAGTCTTTCCCAAATGTAATTGCTTATGGACTTGTCGCACAGCATCCCATGCCATATGTCACGGGACCAAAATGCGCTGGTCGGGAAGAATCCACCATCCATCTTCCAACATCGCCTCAAGTTCCTTAGCTTGTTGCAATTCCTCCTTAGAATAATTACGTCTAATTTGTTCATCCGGGACCCATAGAGTTAAACAGTTAGCCTGTATAATTAAAGGCTTCAGCGCAGTTCGACGAGCTTCCTAGTGGCCTTATTATTGCCTTGCTGTGTCTCTGACGCTGTCTTCTGGTGTCCTCTACAGTGCATAACAGCCACTTCCTGGGTGGGGCCAGAGCTGTCCAACCGGCGTAGGATCTGTGGCCCGTACTTAATGTCTTTTCCCCCAGCCGTAATAAGGCCCCTCTCCTTGTATATGGCCCCATGCACTTGCACTGTCCAGAAGGCATATTTAGAGTCTGTATAATGTTGACACATTTGCCTTTTGCAAGTTCCAAAGCTCGAGTCAAAGCGTGCAATTCTGCCAGCTGAGCACTTGTACCGGGAGGGAGGGGCTCAGCTTCCCATACATCTTTAAGAGTTATAACAGCATACCTAGCTTTCCATATTTCCTCCTGCACAAAACTGGTGCCATCTGTGTATGGAGTAAAGTCGGGGTTGGAAAGCGGAACATCAGTCATATCTGGACGGCTGGCATAGGTTTGAAAGACTATTCAAACGAAAGATATTTGCTGGAATGGAGAAGATGGATTGACTATATTCAAAACAAGTATCGGACTAAGAAGCTTCAAATAGCATATGAATGAAATATGTAATCTAACTGATAGTTGATAGTGTGGGTTTTTAATGTTTAGAGTTATAGGAGTTAAAGATTTAGAGATAACTGGAACTTAATATAATGTTAGCATATTTTAGCTTAATGTTGGGGAAATGCTATACCCTGTGCTTGTTCTGGGAAGTCTGGGGGGGAGGGGAGTAGGGGGAAAAGGGAAGGGGAGGGGGGAGGGATAAGAGGGTGAGGGGATGGGTAAGGGAGGGGGTTGGGAGGGGGGAGAAAATGTTTGTATTCTTTTTAAAACTTTTTAATAAAAAAAAGAGTTACAACAGCATACCCAGCTTTCTGTATTTCCTCCTGCACAAAACTGGTGCCATCTGTGTATGGAGTAAAGTCGGGGTTGGAAAGCAGAACATCAGTCATATCTGGACGGCTGGCATAGGTTTCCTCAATAGTCTGAATACAATCATGAGTAGCTTTTAAATCTGGTTCAGGCAGCAATGTGGCTGGATTCAATGTAGTAAATTGTATTAACTTGATCATGGGGTTGTGTATAATTAAACCTTAGTATTTCAGCATGCGGGGGTTGGTCAACCACAAATGTCCTTTGGTTTCTAAGATGGCTTTGAGGGCGTGGGGGGTGTAAATATCCAATTCCTGGCCAAAAGTTAATTTACTAGCTTCTTGTGTTAACAGCGCCATGCCTACCAGGGCTATCAGATAGTCAGGCCACCCTCTTGTTACAATATTCAGCTACTTCAACAGATAAGCAACGGGGCTATGCCAAGTTCCCATTTTCTGGGTGAGAACCTCCACTGTTATGTTCTGTTTAGTGTCAACAAACAGTTGAAACGACTTGTCTAAGTTGGGTAGTCCTAAGCTGGAACCTTGTATTAAAGCATCTTTTAAAGTTATGAAACTTTTCTCTTCCGCTTTTCCCCATCTCAGAGGTTCCTTATCACTTCCTCTTATAACTTCATAGAGAGGTTTTGCAATTAAACTGAAATTGGGGGTCCAGATGTGACAGAAGCCTGCAGCCCCTCCCCCAAAAAACCCTCTAGTCTTTCCTATTCTTAAGTGCCGGGAGCGGACATACGGCCTCCTTTCTCTCAGTGGCTTCTTGCATCACCAGGGAAGGCTTGGACAGGTTAATGGCTGGTTTTCCTGCTGCACGGACTGCCCGCACCACCAAATGTTGATAGTCCTGAATTGCCCGTAATTGGCCATTTGGACTCCACAAGGGACCCTTTGTAGGGAAGCGTTCCTCGACATATGCTTCAAGAGTGCAACCTTGGGGTAGATCAGGCTTCACTATCTTTGATACTGCAATCCTAATCTTTTCCCTCTCGGGGTGGCAAGGTGCATGAGACTAGGAATCTAAATTGTTCAATGTTGCATTTCTGGATCCAAGGGGGAGGTCTTTCAAATAAGCTGAGCCACACATCAATGTAGGGGGCTTGGTCTAGATGTCCTAATGTGGGGTGGAACACTAACTGGAGTACCTTTAAAGCAATAGAGGGATCTAATGTTCCCTTATCAGGCCAGCCTAGCTCACAGAAGACCCTCAACCTCTGTTTGCTCCTCTTAATGCTGAAGTCTTGACTGACATAAGCAATTTTGAAATGCTGCAACATGTACTCTAATGGAGTGAGGGGCACACTTCCTCCCCCTTCCATGTTCCTCCCATGGCACCAGACAAGACAAATGAGGAAAAGGGATGAGAGGAAGGTAAGGGGTCCTTCCTCTCGGGATAAGGAGTTATTTCACACACTCATGTCTGACCCAGGGAGCTGGAAAATCATGGTCTCCAATGGGAACTATGAACGCCAATTACTTCCTACTGGCCCAAGGCGCCGGACACTCAACAGTCACCATTGGGAACCACAGTAGACACTCACATCAAGCTTACTTGATGATCTCCCCCCCTTTACCTCTTAAAAGAGGGTACCTTTACCTCTTAAGAGAGGGTGATCAGTCCTCTTCTCCATTCCTGATTTACAGGGAAGGATTATTCTATTCCCCAATACTTGCCTGCAGGCTTGTTCTCCTATCCTCTGGCTGGCTGTAATTTGGCCTAGTCTCTGTTCCCTTTCCAAATGGTTCTTGGAGGCGTCAACCACTGCTGCAGGAGTCCTGCGTCACCAGGAAGTCCCTCGGAATAAAGTGTCCGATGGTGCCTGGGAAGTTCCCTCTAACTCAATAAGGCCTCTGGCAGAAGGGTGACCCTCCAGAGAGTCCCAATGACTCATTGTGTCCCATCTGGGTCACCAGAAATAAAGTGGGAAAACCCACTTTCCCAAATGCAGAAGACAAGACCACAGAAGTTGGAGAACACAGGTTTATTTGCTAGCAAAGGTTCGGAGCATTCACACATCAGATTCTGAACCTTTTATATATTTTGCAATTCTAGCCATGCCAGAGGCTGACTCTATTTCCATATAGGTACACCATCTGTTACTTTCCGTGAACACTTCTGGTAATATGTTTCTTAATATAAGATCGTTAAAGGATAATATAGAACATAGGTCATTAAGCTCATCAGTATATTTAACAAATTCCTTATTTCTGTTCCTTGTACTTTCCTGAGGTTTGCAACATAACTTCTACTCCCACATCAACACTTCTGAAAGCAACATAATATGGTGAATAATAAAATATATAGATTAATATGATTTATAGTATAAGACCCTCCTGTCTCAGTAGCATTACAGGGGTTAGTCCCATTGGGGACTATCCTGAACTTGACTTATCCTGAAAAACTAAACAAAATCTGGCCTGATTAGGATGGTCCATTAATTTGGGAAGTCAAAAACTGAGAAAGAAAATAAATGGGAAATTACTCCTAAAATGTTTTTTGGAAAAGTATATGGACTTGTTCATATAGTCCCCAGGAGTAAAACATCACTCGAGGAAGCCATAAATCTTTCTTTCCATATCAGTTCAGTCTGGGGGGGGGGGGGATTTCCTATGCACAGCTGCTCTCTTTGCTTGCTGTCTCCATTGATTTTTTCATGAAATGCAAAGAGAACATTGATTTCTGCAGAAGAAAAGGTGAACTGAAGGTGACTTTGTTAAAAACAGAGTTGATAGTGGTAGAATGAAGAGCTGAGAAGGAAAGAGCAGCTCTTCATAATTACTCTCCAGACAGAATTCCACTCTAGACAAGTGCTCCAGATAGTTGCTCTTGCTTCTTGGGGGAAGATCACAAAATAGGTGAAATCTACTTAGCCTCCCTACCAGTTCAGAAGTGCATGTGCCACACCCGCACGCTTGCTCCGCTCTCTCTTGTGCCATTGTCCGGTCCAATTTTTGATCCTCTGCGCATGTGCAAAGCCTTCTGCACATGTGCAGAAGGTCAAAAACGGGTTACCGTATTTTTCAGAGTATAAGACGCACCTTTTTCCCCAAAAAAGAGGGTGAAAATCTGGGTGCGTCTTATACTCTGAATGTAGCCCCACCCAGCTTCTCAAATGGAGGTTTCAGAGGCTGAAAAAAGCATCAGAAAAGAAGCTTCAGAAAAAAAGCCCCCAAACAGAGCTTCAGAAAAAAAAGCCTCAAAACAGAGCTTCAGAAAAGAAGCCCCCAAACAGAGCTACAGAGCAGGGGTGAAATCTAAAATTTTCCCCTACTGGTTCTGTGGGCGTGGCTTGGTGGGCATGGCAGGGAAAGGATATTGCAAAATCTCCATTCTCACCCCACTCTGGGGCCAGCCAGAGGTGATATTTTCTGGTTCTCTGAACAACTCAAAATTTCTGCTAGAACCTGTCAGAACCTGCTGGATTTCACCCCTGCTTCAGAGGCTTTTTTTCTGAAGGCAGAAAAGCAAGTTTTTTCAGGAACGGAGTTTCAGAAGTTTTAGAGGCAGAAGAAAAAGAAAAAAAAAAAAGCAAGGCACAGAGCTCACAACCAAGGAACCTGTTGCTAAAATTCACCTCTGT
>WNWU01013381.1:121402-154438 GCA_012654045.1 Ptyas mucosa | reverse complement strand
TTATTGGAGTCATACCCACAAATCAATTGGATATCTTCCCTAATTCTTCCCATCCATCTCATCAAGACAACAATGAACTTCTCTCCCTCTCAACCTCTGAGTCATACAGTTAGGGTAACAGATGCAACAGGACACCCTGTTCATTATTGTATATTTGTAAATAATAAAATAACTTTTAAACCTGAAGCTGTATGGCCTAAATAACTTCACCATAGACTGAATGAGCACGACCATCAGTATATATCTGACACTCCATATGATCAGCTACCTCAGACTTCAAACCCATGTGGTCCTGTTCACTATTAAACCATCCCTCTAAGCAGCCTCCATGTTTCCAGTATCTTTCTCCCCACTTGGAACTGATCCCAGATGGGATCAGGTGATAAGGACATGATGGTATAGAGAGGGGCTGAACAGAGGGGGAATGGGGAATTGGGAAACATAGCTTGGCTGCTTTCCTTCCAACTCGCATGTTCAATCAAGAATACTTGGACACTCTCCTTCATCTGGTAATAGAAGTATCCATTGTTGGTGTTAACAAAAATAAGATAGTGGCTGCAAGGATGAGATCAAAGCTCTGTCTCTTTCTATGTGCAACGTGTGTATGATACTTGTAAAAAAAAGAGCAAGGCTTTGACTGCACAATTATGTGTGTGATACATGTAAAATTATGTGTGTGATACATATTTAAAAAAGAACAAGACTTTGTTTGCATGATTATTATTATTTTTGTGTGAATGCTCTTGGCCAGTAGTGGGAAATTTTAGATACTTGAGCTGGAGATAAAACTATTTATAAACTCATAGCCCTTCTCTGAAAGAGATAGGTGATTAAAAGAATGGAAAATATAAATAAGTAAACCAATAAACAATCTCATTAATAAATCATCCGGGTTTCCATTACCATATATGCATTCTACCTTCATTGGTAAAATTTTAAGGAATAAATATTGGAATAAAACTTCATTGAATATGACTTGTGAATTAGCCACATCATGTACAAAAACAGGAATTTCTCTTTACTTATGATTTCAGTGAGGAGATGCTGGGAAAGATTAACAAATGTGGAGAGAACCTAAAAGGTGGATGGGAAAGAAAATAATACCCAAGAAGCCATAAATGAAATTCAAAATTATATATATAAAGTTTATTGTCATTGTATGTATATACACAGTATACCCATACGAAATTCATATAACACCCAGAGACCAAGCCCAACACACATGACAATCCCCAGACACCTCCACCACCACCAAAAATTCCCCACCCCTAATCCACCCAAGCATTCACACAGCAGACCAAGTAATGCTGTCCAACAGCTCACTGATGGTGGCTCTTTAGTTCATGGTTGAGTGCAATTATAGCTCTGGGATAAAAGCTATTCAGAAGACGTGTGGTCCGAGTTTTAATTGTTCTGTATCTTCTGCCAGAAGGCAACAGTGTGATGAAAGTAATAGATTGTACTTTAACAAAGAGCTTGTGAAGTTTTTCCCTTAGGAAACCAAATACTATTTTCATTTTGATAACAACATTATTGAAAAAGTCTTGAAGTAGCTGACTGCAAAGAGAAAATAATCAGTAGTTTCATGTGGTTGGGAAAACAACAGGCAATCCCATTTTAGGTTTCATCAACAGAATCATCATTTGCAAATAATGACAAATTTTTGTTCCTTTTTATTCCATTTTGATCCAATCCTATATTGGCTACTGGGTTCCAATTCTGACCACCACATTTTAAGAAAGATTTAGACAGACTGGAATCAGTTCAAGAAAATATAATTAGATTCATCAACCCTCTGTGAAATCTTTTTTTTTTCAAAAAAGTTTTTATTTTTATTTCTCATAAACATATTTACATGTAAAGTCATTTATCCACCATTTTTCATTCTTCTTATCTTATAAATTTCGTTTTTAATTTTCACTTGTTCGGGGCTGCTCTTTTACCATTTATCCTTCTTTGTTTTGCCACAACCTTTCTTCTTCTTTTCCCCTTTTCTTCTTCTATTTCCTCCCACTTTCTTCATCCTCTCCTTTGGTTACCTACTTCCCCTTCCCTTCCCCCACGCCTCTCTTCCCTCCTTCTAACCTTCTCTCTTATTTCTCTTTCCCCTCCCTTTTCTTCCTCTCCTTTTCCCTTTCTTCTTTCTCTCCCTCTCCTCTTCTCTCTTCTCCCTTCCTCTCTCTCTACTCCTTCCCCTCTCTCTTGTTGTTTTCCTTTTCAGTTCAATCTAGAATGGTATTCGAGCAGCCCCAATTTTCTATTTATCTCTATTCTCATTTCAATTTCTTATTGGATTAATATTTATGTCTGTTTCATCATTTGTGTACATTTTTATAATAATCTCACTTTTTCCCATTTACCTCCCCCCACCCCCTTTCTCCTTTTACCTAGGCATCATCTGGGTTTCTAGTTTTCTGATTATTTTCTCCCATCTTTTCTCTATCTGTTTTATCTCTATACCCTTATTCATATTTCCTTTCTAACCAATCGTAAAATTTATCCCATGTCCTCTGTTTTCTCTGTGAAATCTTCCCTACTGGGTTTGGGTAATAGATACCAACTGGATACCAATGGACATACATAACTTTGACTTTCTATACATTTTTGAAGTTCTTCAAAAGTTCTTCACCCATTCTTTTAATTCTAGTCAACTCCCTGATTTTGAACCATGAATGAGTCAAGCATTTCTTTGGAAATTAGTATTCTGCTTTAAGGCATGAATGTTTCTTGCAAATATACACCCTCTAGGCCTATATACTTAACACGATAACGAATAAAGATAATTGCATAGTTTGAAAATAATAGTGAAAAAAGAAGTAAAGTATCTCTCCTCTCTTTATTATTAAAGGAAAACAACTGCAAGAACAGCTGGCAAAGACTCAATACTGGGCCTGGGAGAAGAGACAGTTCTTCTTGACAACTGGCTCACATTTATGACAGTTGCAATATCCCAGAATCATAGGATCCCCTTTTGTGACCTTCTGACAAGCAAAGATGGGGAAACTAGATTCACTTAACAATGAATCAATGGGGAAACCAGATTCACTTAACAACCATGCTACTAATTTAAGAACTGCAGCGAGTCATTTAACAAATGCAAGGAGAAAAGTTGTAAAATGGAGCAAACTCACTTAACAAATTTCTCACTTAACAACATAAATTTTGGGCTCAATAGTGATCTTAAGTTGAGCTATTTAGATACAAACTTTTAATCAAGGATTGAAGAAAGAATGGTACTGAATAGATGTTACACACATAAGAAAGTGACAAAAAGAGACAACAATCCACTGTAGGATTTCAAGAAGTGGTTAGATGAACACACTTCCTGAATATACATTGTCCAGCCACTGTCAATATTGTTCATTGCATTAGGAAGCCAAATAACCTTCACTAAGAGAAGGACTGATCCAGGCAGTTAAAACTGTGTCATTTAATTGATGTAGTAAGCAGTTAGATTGATATGAGCATTGTGTAAACTCAAGTATCTGACAAAAATGGAAGCAAGGTAGAGTGAGATTATTATATGCTGAAATGTGGAATAGGTTTGGTGCTACCCATAATGGAGGAGTGACAGGTGAAGATGATGGGACTTGCAGACTTGGCTAAGCTAACTTCTTTGATTAGAGAAAAAATATCTACCATATATACTCGAGTATAAGCCGACCCGAATATAAGCCGAGACCCCCAATTTTACCACAAAAAAACTGGGAAAACTTATTGACTCGAGTATAAGCCGGGGGTGGGAAATGCAGTGGCCACTGGTAAATTTCAAAATAAAAGAAGATTGGTCAAAAGTGCAAGGACCTGTCAGAAATCACTTTTTTCAGCCCTCTGGGTAGTCCTTTTGTGCATATGGACTACTCAGAGGGCCGAAAAAGTAATTTTTGACTGGTCCTTGCACTTGTGACCAGTCCTCGAACTTACGACTGTCCTCACATTTTACGTTTTTGCCCTATCTTATCACCATGGTGAAGAGAAGCAGCTGTAAAATGAGTGACATGGTTGTTAAGAATGCTACAATGGGCATAAATTATGACCAATCATAAGTGCGAAGACCGGTCAAAAGTGCGAGGACCTGTCAGAAATCACTTTTTTCAGCCCTCTGGATAGTCCTTTTGTGCATATGCACTACTCAGAGGGCTGAAAAAGTAATTTTTGACTGATCCTCGCACTTGTGACCAGTCCTCGAACTTACGACTGTCCTCACATTTTACATTTTTGCCCTATCTTATCACCATTTCTCTCTCCCCCTCTCTTTCTCATTCTTTCTCTCTCCCCCTCTTTCTCTCTCTCTCTCCCCCACTCTCTCTCTCATTCTCTTTCTCCCCCCTTCCTCAAAGAGAGAGGTGGTAGGTTTGAGGAGAAAGATTGCTGTACAATAAAAAAGATGAAAGGGAAGAAAACCAACCCCAAACAAATATAAAGATATTAAGATAAAGAATGAATTGTTAAACTTTAAAGAATAAAAGAGAACAAATATGAATAAATAGCAATAATTAGAAACACACATACAAACATACAATGTATTTTCTTTGAACAGAGTATTTGACCGGTTCACAAATTTAAACAGTGTTCAGTCATTTAACTTAAATTTACAATTTCTATATTTCCTTTTTGCCATATTTATTCCTCATCTATTTTTTTAAAAAACCAATATTACCCTTCATCCTCATCTCTAATCTTAATCAAATTCAATTTTTCACTTCTATTCTATATTATACCCCTTCCCATTGTCATCTATTTTTATATCCATCCTCACATTGGTTAATTATCTAATATTACAGTTGTTCAATACAAATTCAACATTTTAATATAAATCAATTAGTTATATAACTATCTTTTTTGTATATTAATCAATATGAACATGAATATTCCAATTATTTCCATGCAATCCAATTTCTTACAAATCAATTACCGGTAATTATATTTACCAATAATAATAAACCAAATAATTTCCCCCATATATTCTTCCAAACCACAACTTAACCATTTCTGCTTTCAACACAATATACAATTAATAGTATCTCAATTATTACAATTCCCTAGTTAAATAGAGCTTTTTCTTTTGTGTTTTAAAATCTTGAACTCTCCTCTTTTGCCATTTGCCACGAATTTCCCATTGTTTGCACCTACTTTTTTTGATGAGGAAAAAGAAATCTGCCTTTCCAACTTGCAAGCAAAAGAAAAAGAAAAAGAAATCTCTCTCTGCCTCATTTTGTCACGTTGCAGCAAAGACCCTGCTTTAGTTTCAGTTTCGCTTTTTTAGCATAGCTGGGAGGGGGAGGGAAAATGCTCCAGCAATTTACCTCTTTGCAGCTAGCTAGCAACAGAGCCCAGGTAAAACAGCTGAGAGCAAATCAGCTGAGAGTTGGGAGGCTCTTCAAATCAACTTATGGTAATTAACCTATACTGACTCTGAAAGGGGCTGTTTTTTCTATTTTTGCAGACAGGGGTCTACTCATTTGTTTTCTTTTAAAAAGGCATTTTTTTTGTGACTCGAATATAAGCCGAGGGGGACTTTTTCAGCCTGAAAAACGTGCTGAAAAACTCGGCTTATATTCGAGTATATACGGTATATTTATGGACTGGAAACCCCTTATAGATTTGTTGCATGGAAGAGGAAAAAATACATTTGTGGTTTTCACGATTAGAGAAAACTAGACTACAGAAAAAAAGAGAGCTCCTTTTCTGTAATCATAAAGGAAGAGTCCAGATTGCAAATATAATATTTCCTGCAGGAGAAATTGGAAGCTCCTTTCTCTATTCATTTTGTTCAGTCTTTCTGCACTCTTTGTCTTTCCTTCCTTCTTTTATCTTTGCTTCTTTTGCTCTTCATTAGCTTGCGCTAGCTTTTATGTTCCTTGCAAAACTTTTAATAAAAGGAAGTTTAGTATGTTTTTCTCAGGGCAAATATATCTGAGGGAAGGACTGGTGTTTCTGCAAAAAGTTATCTTTCTCAACTGTGTTAATATTTGTCAGAACGTAGACTAGAATGTTTGACATAATATAGACTAGAAACCATGACGCTTAACACCAACAGAATAAAGAAATCAAGTAAATGATCAATAAAGCATAGTGTTTGCTTCCCACTTGACTAGAGTAATTTGATAATTCCCTTCTTTACCTAAGGAGATATTAACCAATTTTCTTTGGAACTGAGTTTTCCTATCAGTTATGGGGAAATGAAGAGGGTGAGCCAGGAAATCCTTGAAGAAAGTTGTCCATTTTGATGTTGGGCCAGGCCTATCTGGAGACTATTTAATGGTAGCTCTGAAAGTAGAAAATCATCAGTCCAACTGTCCACCAACTCAACCTTCCCAGTTGAAGAACTTTGCAAGGTGAGAGGCTAAAGGCATCCTTGGTAAGTGTTGGTTAGACACTGTCTGCCACCTCTATAGTGCTCCAGCTTTGCAATGGCTTTTTGAAGTACCAATAGAGCTTTTCATGAATTGTATGCTAGAAACCATAACAGAAAAGATCAAAATTAAATTATGGAAATTGAAAATTTGCCTTCTTTCTCAGAAAGTTAATATGAATGTCGTTCTATTAATTCTTCTGTAACATCTACTTCTCTTTTCTCCTAAAGGGCAACCAGAAGATGGGACTCGCCATGTACGTTGGCCTCTGTTGCCTTGGAATCTTGATCATCAATCCTTTTTTGGGAGGTGAGCCCCCCAAATTAATCATATGGAAAAAAAATAGCACAACTTAGATAAGTAAGCTCTTTAGATGCCTCCATGTGTCCTATACAGATTGGATTCTATGCTGCTTCCAGCATTCTTAAATTATACTGCTGAAATGCACTAATAAAATGAATCCTTTTTTCGGGAGGTGAGCCCCCCAATTTAATCATATGGGAAATATAGCAAATTAAACAACTTGGATAAATAAGATCTGCCTTCAGATATTTTTATGAGTCCTGTACAGGTCAGATGGGATTCTATGCTGCTCCCAGCCTTCTGAAACTCTACTGCTGAGATGCACTAATAAAATGAATATAATTCAGCAGGGGGATTTGTCAGGTTCCACATTTTAATTTAATTTCCATGTTAAGGGTAGGAATAGTAATCTTAATTATCTCCTTCAGACATTGCCATCTTTTCCAATGACTCCAATACGGCACAGTTTTAGTCATATAGGGTTCTCTGATTGAGATGTTTGCAATGTTAAAGGCAGAGCATAGGACTAGAAGGCCTTTTGGACACTAAAGTTCTCCCAAGACCCTAGAGTATCTTGACATTGATCTGGAAAATAGATCCTGGACCACTTTCAGGCTTGGAAAGGAGGAAGTGGAAGTATTTTGTGTCCCTAGGGTCTTTTTCTCCCCCTTAAAATCCTACCTCCCAAACCAGAAAAAGCCTTTGCCTTCATAATTGGTGAAGCCCATGGACAGTTCAGCAGATGGTCTCCTTCAACCCTCAACCCTTCCAATCATGGCTACTCCCAACGGAAGAGATTCCATTCAGGAATAAAAAAGAGGAAAGGTTTCCCCTGTCCAGTTTATCTGACTTGGGCATGGTTTTCATCTCTGTTTCTTCACAGAGGGAGGCAGCATTGTCCGAAGATATTGTCCATGCTACCTAAATGGTACCTATTAATCTACTTGCATTTTCATGATTTCAAACCGTTAGGTGGGCAAGAGTTAGAGCAGGAATGGGAGCTCACGCTGTTTTGCGGTGCTCAGGTCTTAAACCTGGGCTTTCAGCTTTCCAGTTGATAAGCTCAGCACCTTTAACAACTAAGCCATCACTCCCCATTCAGGAATATCTGGAAATGATTTCATTTACTTACATTTTTTCCCTCCTTTTATCTCTATGCAGCCAAGGCTGCATCATGCCCCAGAGGCTAGCTACAGAAACAGGGAAACTGCTATGGGTATTTTGATGAGAAATTAAGTTGGGATGATGCTGAGGTAAGAACTATTTTTCACCAGTCCGAGTGTGGTGAAAGGTTTCTTGAGAAACCAGAATTACACAACTGGAGATGTGGAATGTTTAAAGTCTGCAATAATCCCACTCATGATCCATCTTCTTGTCCTGCTTCTGTTTCTAGTTGGAGTGCCAGAGCTTTGGTCCTGGATGTCATCTCACCTCTATCCTCAGAATCCAAGAGTCGGCACTCGTGTCTGTATACCTCAAAGATAAACAGCGATCAATTAGCAATGTTTGGATGGGACTCCATGATATCTCTGGGGTGAGTCTGATGTTTGTCATTTCTTTCTTTCTTTTTTTTATTGCATTCTTTACGCAGTAATTTTACACATTCACTTCTGTTAGTTTTGGTGAATTGCTTGCTGTGGTTACTGTATTGCTAGGAAACCAGAAATTTATGGGGCACTTTATATGTACTATAGGTATTAAATTCTTGCATAGCCATTGTTTAAATAATAATTTTTATTTATTTTATATAATAATAATAATAATAATAATAATAATAATAATAATAATAATAGAAACTCAAGATCTTGTGGGACTTTAGGATTCAGACTGACAGGCACTTGGTCCACAACACACCTGACATAACAATAGTTGAAAAGAAAAAAGTATGGTTCATTGACATTGCAATACCTGGTGATGCACGGATTGAAGATAAGTAGCAAGAAAAAATCACAAAGTACCGGGACTTGCAAATTGAAGTTGAGCGACTGTGGAAAAAGAAATCGTGTGTTTTTCCAATTGTAATTGGAGCCCTTGGAGCAATACCCAAAGGACTACCCCGCTATTTAGAAATCCTAAATTTACCAGAGTTGAACATTTTGACTCTACAAAAAACCACCTTACTCGGAACAGCTTACATCCTCCGACGATACCTTAACAGTTCCTAGGTCCTTGGTTAGGACTCGAGCTGCTGAGCTATTAACCACCCTCAAAGGCTGTGAATCTCATTAAAGATTAAATAATAATAATAATAATAATAATAATAATAATAATAATAATATCATCTTCTCTTTAAAAACATAAGAAAAAAATACCAACTCATTAGGATTGAATCATAAAGCTTTATTATTTCCTCATAGATATATGGTGGGATGTGGGATGAAGAGATTGATTGATTGATTGATTGATTTATCTATCTATCCTTTTTCTCTTATCCATATTTTTTTCTTATTTATATCTATTATAATTTATGAGAGTGATCAAGCCAGCCAAATGGAAAATATATACTCAGCATATGCTTTCATTTGAAAATAATTTGCATTTTCCCCTTTACATTCCTTACTATTAAAGTATAGGGATGTGTTTGTGTATCTCTTTAAGCTTTAAGCTTTCTTTAGCTTAGGGCCTCACTTAGTCTACATCCTGCACTAATGGAAGTGATATCGAGACAAGAAGACTTCTAAATTATGACCAAATAGCAGAGCTAGGTATTTCACTCCCCCAACTTTTTTTTGAAGGAGGGACTACTTCATCCTAACAGTATAATAACAAAATTTTGTTGCAAACGGTCTTTCTTCCACTTCTACTTTTAATGTAAATATGGATGGTGGGAGTGATTGCAATAGCCCAAAATATATAATAAAATGCAGCTCTGGAGTCCAAAATTTCATAGAGCTGAATGTTATATGTAACCATATATAAAATTTCTTCCACTCTCACGGTCATGAATTTTTTTAAAATTTTTTAAAATTAAAATTTATATTTATATGCTGCCCTTCTCCGGAGACTCAGGGCGGCTTACAATGCGTTAAGCAATAGCCTTCATTCTTTTGTATATTTTATACAAAGTCAGCTTATTGCCCCCACAAGCCGGGTCCTCATTTTACCCACCTTAGAAAAGATGGAAGGCTGAGTCAACCTTTTGTTTTTGTTTTTGTTTTTATTAAATTTGTATACCGCCCTCCTCCTGAAGGACTCAGGGCGGTGAACAGCCACAGAATAAAACACATGGATACAAAAATTTAAAAATAGAATAAAAGCGAATTAAATAGTTTGGCTAAGACAAATTTAAAATACCCAATAATTTAAAAAACAAATTAAAATTTACATTAAACAGGGGAAAAGATTTAGGCCAGGCCAGCTTGATGAAATAAAAAATTGTTAAGCGCGCGATGGAAGGTGCGCAGATCCGGGATCGTCCGTATCTCCAGGGGGAGCTCATTCCAGATCGTAGGTGCCCCCACAGAGAAGGCTCTCCCCCTGGGGGCCGCCAGTCGACATTGTTTGGCCGACGGCACCTGGAGGAGCCCCTCTCTATGGGAGCGTACTGGCCGGTGGGAGGCTATTGGTGGTAGTAGGCGGTCCCGTAGATAGCCAGGTCCTAAGCCATGGAGCGCTCTAAAGGTGATAACCAAGACCTTGAAGCACACCCGGAAGACCACCGGGAGCCAGTGCAGCTCGCGCAGGAGAGGTGTTACAACCTTGAGCCTGGTGAGAATTGAACTCGCAGTAATTGCAAGCAGCTGGATGTTAAATGCTGCCTTAGTAGGAGGCATTAGCCTCCTATGCCACTCAGGCTCCTAATTGTGCATGGTTGCTATTTTTACTTTGGTTCATGGGCGCTACAAAAATTGTCACTTGACAGCTTGGGGAGAGTGTTTGAACTTCATCGTAGTCAGTATCTAAAAGTTGCCCGCCACTCAACTCTTCCAGCCAACTTGTGTAGCTTATGATCCCAAGAGGTTACTTAACTTCTTAACATGTGATTGTGGTCTGTCTTTCAGCAACAAAGAAGGCAATGGAGATGGGCTGATGAATCCACCTTCAATTACAAAGCCTGGTTGACACACCAGCCAGACAACCGTAATAAGAATGAACACTGTGTGGAGTTGACACATTCATCAAGTAAGTCAAAGCTTCTTACCTGGTGGTCCCTGATAAACCCTGTACTCAAGCCAGGGCCTTCAGGAAAACAAGGGTTTGTTTGTTTAACTTGGAGTTATCCCATAAGCCAGAGGAATGGAAACCATAAGTTTCGGGGAGTTTTCCATAATTCAAAACTAAAGATATCATTACTCTCAGTATCTCCTTTCTTTACATAAAAGGCTTTAGGAGAAATGGTTAGCTTTCCATGAGGGAAAAGCTAGACAACTGTTCCACAGTTCCCCAATTGTTTCCCCTCCCCTCCGCTCCCCTCTGCTCCACTCCACCCTCCCCATCTCCTCCCCTCCCCCTCCTCTCCCCTCCTCTTTCATGAATACTAGAACTCTTTCTGTGATAAAGTGAGGGAGATTTATTTTTATAATGACAATTCAATTTTTGGGAAGGGGTGGAATATCAATAACCGTGTTCAGTTTTCCCTTTATTTTCTGAAGGTCAACATTCACTTTGCCTTTCGTGGGTAGTTCCATTGGGACCAGTGGAAAACTTCCATGTAATATAAAGAATGACAATATTTTCCAGACTGCTGTAGGAGGAATTAAGAATTAACTTCTGTCTTATCCTTTACATTTTAGGTTTCAAACTGTGGAACGATGCGGTATGCACCACTCAAAATGCTTACATCTGTAAGTACCAGCTGTAGAGCCACTTGGATGAAAGCAGCTGGGATGCAACCAGAACCAGCTACAAAACAACCTGCAAATTTGATTGGCATCCTGTTGATTTTACTGCCTTTGATCAGATCTTCTCCCTTCCTATCTAACCTTTCCTCTTAGAATAGACAACTACACCATTATCTTATTCTCCTGACTTTTTCATGGTGGAAATACAATATGAATAAACTCTCCATAGCATATAAATACAACACAAAGTTTCTGTGGATATTTCTGTCATTCAAGAACAGGGGATGGCAGCATTGGGTGGTGTTGGGAGGGGTGGAAACAGTTGTGTTGACTGCATCAAATCCCAATATTTCAGGAGAAAGGAATAAAAGCACCAAATGGAAGAGAGAGGAGAAAAGATATATTAGTCCCCGGGGCATCATAGCAGAAGGGGGTCCAAAAACATCAAGATGGCAGTCTTGACTGAAATTGAAGCACCAATACCTCTTTTTCATGCATTCCTTTGAGCAAACAGCTATGTCCGCCATCTTGACTTGTATAGCTTGCCTGTGGATCATTCTCCCTTTTGCCTGCATTGGCTGAGATGCAGGATTCAAAGATAGACATGGAGTTGATTGATAAATAGATGAATTTGCAACACAGCTAAAGCTTGGAGGTTTTCAAGAAAAGATTCGACAACCATTTGTCTAGCATGGGATAAGGGCCCCTGCCTTGGGCAGAGGGTTGGACTAGAAGGCCTCTAAGGTCCCTTCCAGCCCTATGATTATAATTTATTTGAAACGCAATAGATGTCAGAACCGGATCTTCTTCTGGGTATCTGTTCATTTCTCAGCAATTTCTCTTTAATTCTATGTCTGACTTGGTTTTTTTTAAAGCTATTAGGATTGGCTGCAAACTTTAACAGCAGGAATTACCCTAATACATACCAATGACAACTTTCTTTCCCAATCATTTTCACAAAGGTTCGTTAACTGCTTTTCAACAGTTGAGCTATTGCATCAACACAAGATTTACTGCAAAAAATGAATGTCCTTCAATCCTTAAACAAATAAGTTTTAAATATAATTTTAAGAACAAATATTGTTTTAGTAAACAGCAAAAGGGTTATTAATACTTTTGATTATGGAACATTACAAATGGATGAAGGGTCCAGATAAATGTAGTATTAATTTTAAGAATCCTAACCCTTAGAGGAATATACTTATATATTGCTTCATAGAGCTTAACAACCCTCTCTCAGTGGTTTACAAAGTCCACCTATTGCTCCCCAAAATCTGGGTCCTCATTTTACCGACCTCGGAAGGATGGAAGGCTGAATCAACTTTGAGCAGGTCAGAATCAAATTCCTGGCAACAGAGGTTGGCTGCAAAACTGCATTTTAACCATGGCTCTGGAGCACAATTATTCAACTTAGCCGTCATGGAAAGTTAACAATTTCTCCAAAAGGCTATTACGGGGGAAAAAAGATTACCGTAAATTATACTTGGATAACAGTTTTCCAATTTTTTTTCCTCATGAAAAGATAACCACTTCTTCTAAAGACTGTTGTAAAAAAAGAAAGAGGGAGGGAGGGAGAAAGAGAGAGAGTGGGGAGGGGGAGAGAGAGAGAGACATATAAAAAGCCCTATACATTTTTAAAAGTGAAAAAGAACAAATTCTGAAAATTGTTCAGACTAAGCAGGCCTCAAATAACAATAGCAGTAGCAGTAGCACTTAGACTTATATATCACTTCACAGTGCTTTACAGCCCTCTTTAAGCAGTTTACAGAGTCAGCATATTGCCCCCAACAATCTGGGTTCTCATTTTACCCACCTCAGAAAGATGGAAGGCTGAGTCAACCTTGAACCTGGTGAGAATCGAACTGCCAAACTCCAGGCAGTTGGCAGTCAGCTGAAATAGCATGCAGTACTGCATTCTAACTACTGAGCCACCATAAGTCAAATGAAGCTTATTTAACTTATGCCTAAATTCAGCACTGACTGCAGTTATGAACATCTACAAACAATCTCAGGTCCTAGCAATATATTATCCTCAGCAAGTAGCTCACCAAAAATGACAGAGGAGTGTGTGTGGAAAATGACTATGTGAAGAATAGTCAATATGTAGACCAGGAAAAAAAATGGAATAATAAAAAAAGTAAGATTCACCCAGAACGATTGCTAGAATTGGTTATGTCTAGTTTGATGAAAAGAAGGACTAGCTAGGGGTGACATGACAGCAGTGTTCCAATATTTGAGGGGTTTGCCACAAAGAAGAGGAAGTCAAGCTATTCTCCAAAGCACTTGAGGGCAGGACAAGAAGCAATGGATGAAAACCAATCAAGGAGAGAAACAACCTACAACTAAGGAGAAATTTCCTGAAAGTTAGAACAATTAATCAGTGGAACAACCTGCCTCCAGAAGTTGTGAATGCTCCAATACTAGAAGTTTTAAAGAAGAGATTGGATAATCATTTGTCTCAAACGGTATAGGTTTTTGGCTTAAACAGGTGGTTAGACTCGAAGACCTCCAAGGTCCCTTCCAACTCTGTTATTCTGTTATTGTGTTATTCAGAGATATCACTGAGCCCCATCCAGACATCCTTAAGTCCTGAATGGAATTGTTGCAGACTTTAAACATTGCACATCTCCATTAGTGCAATTTTGGTTTCTCAAGAAACATTTCACCTTATCTGAACTGGCAAAAAAGGATTCTTATCTCAGCTTTATCCAAACTTAGTTTATTATCAAAATATCCATAGCAGTTTCCCTGTTTCTGCAACCAGTTTCTGGGGCATGACACAGCCTAGGCTGCAAAGAGACAAAAGGATAAAAATAGTAGGTAAATAGGGATGCGGTGGCTCAGTGGCTAAGACGCTGAGCTTGTCGATTGAATGGTTGGCAGTTCAGCGGTTTGAATCCCTAGTGCTCCGTAATGAGGTGAGCTCCCGTTACTTGTCCCAGGTTCTGCCAACCTAGCAGTTCGAAAGCACGTAAAAAATGCAAATTGAAAAATAGGGACCATCTTTGGTGGGAAGGTAACAGCGTTCCCTGCACCTTTGGTGTTTAGTCATGCTGGCCACATGACCATGGAGATGTCTTTGGACAGCGCTGGCTCTTTGGCTTTGAAACAGAGATGAGCACCGTCTCCTAGAGTCGGATTAGTTTCCAGATTTTTCTGAATGAATTTTCTTCAGTGGGAGTAGACATGATTGGAATGGTGGAAGGCTGCAGCTCAGCCATTCACTTTTTCAGAGGTAGAAGGAGACGATCCACTGAATTGATGAAGTCCATGGAGTTCACCAATTATGAAGGCAAAGACTTTTTCTGTTTAGGGGGATGGGATTTTAAGAGGAAGCAAAAGGCCCTAGGGACACAAAATACTTCCACTTCCTCCTTTCCAACCCTGAAAGTGGTCCAAGATGTATTTTCCAGACCAATGTCAAGATACTCTAGGGCAGGGCTGTCAAACTCTTAGCCCATGGGCCATGCCCACATCTGGTATAGCAAAGGGGGGGAAAAGTCCTGATACGTCATATGATGGTGCCGTGACGATGCAAATTTGATATCCCTGCTCTAAGGGCTTGGTAGACTTTAGTGTCCAAAAGGCCTCCTAGTCAGTAGTGGGTTCCAGTTACCTTTGCTACCAGTTTGGAACTGTGAGCATCCGCGTGCATGCACTTGCTTCACTCGCATGTGGCACTTCTGCGCATGCCCAGAACCTTCTGTGCATGGCCAGAGTGTCCATGATGATGTTCAGAGCAGTGGTGGGTTGCCCCCGGTTTGCACTGGTCCTATAGAACCGGTAGTAAAACCGGTGGGAGGCTCCACCCACTGACCCCAAATCATCAGAATGCATGCGAAGAAGTGCACGCTGCTCCGCTGAGAACTCGTAGTAAAGGCAAGTAGAACCCACCTCTGGTCCAGACATGTGGGTGGAGCCTCCCGCCACCACCACTACCGGTTTGCCCAAACTGGGGCAAACCGGTAGAAACCCACCACTGCAAAACATTGCAAAAATCTCATACAACAGACAACCCCAAATGACCAAAACTGTGTGATATTGGAGTCATTGGGGAAAGTTGCAATGTCTGGGGGAGAGCATTACTATTACTACTCCTACGCTTCATGTGGAAAATTAAATTAAAATGTTGAATCTGAGAAATCACCCTGCTGAAATATATTGACTTTATTAGTGCATCTTAGCAGTACAGTTTCAGAATGCTTTGGGGCAGCATAAAATCCTCAGCATGAAAATTTTATCTGGCCTGTATAGGACGCACAAAACTCTCTGAAGGAAGAGCTTATTTATCTAATGTGCTTTGTTTCCCATATCAATATGCATTTCTGGTGCTCACCTCCTAAAAAGGATTGGTGATCAAAATTCCAAGGCAACAGAGGCCAATGTACGTGGAGTGTCTCATCTTTTGGTTGCCCTGTAGGAGAAAAGAGAAGTAGATATTACAGAAGAATTAATAGAATGGCATTCATATTAGCTTACTGAGAAAGAAAGGCAATTTTGGAGTTCCATAATTTAATGTTGAACTCATGAAAACCTCCAATGCTACTTCCAAAAGCCATCTCCTTATTTTAAAGCCAGATCACTGTTCAGAAAGCAGAGAGTATCTAACCAACACTTACCGAGAATTCCTTCAGCCTCTCATCTTGGAATGTTCTACTGGGGAGGTTGAGTTGATGGACAGTTGGACTGGTGGACTCACATGTTCTGAGCAACTATCTGAGTCTCCAGATTGGCCTGGCACAAGATCAAGATGGACAATTTTCTTCAAGGATTTCCTGGTCCACCTTCTTCTTTTTCCCACAACTGAAAGGAAAGGAAGTAAAGCTCAGATTGAAATATAATTGGTTACTATTTCCTTAGGTAAAGAAAGGAATTATCAAAATATATACCCAGCAAACACTATGACTTATTAATCATTCATCACATTTACTTGTTTTCTTTGTTCTATTGGTTTTAAGTGTCATGGTTTCTAGCTTATGTTACGTCAGATATTAAACAGGAAGATACTTTCTTGCAGAAATACTAATCCTTCCCTGAGATTTCCCCTGAGAAAAACGCACCAAACTTCCATTTTAGTATGTTTTTTCTAATTTTTTATTAAAAACAATTTACAAGAATATAAGAGATAACCCAAGCTAATGAAAAGCAATGAACAAAAATAAAAGAAGGAAAAAGAAGAAGAAAGAGAAGACAAACAAAAAGAGAAAGAAAAAAAGAAGTTTCCAATTTCTTTGGCAGCAAATTTATGTTTACAATTTTGACTTTTACTTTACTTTATGATCACTTTTTCCTATACTTTTTAGAACATCAAAACCATGATCCATAAGTGCATTTTCCCCTTTTTTATGCAAAATATCTATAAGGGCCTTCCAGTCAACTATAAATATAGATTTCCCCCCCTTCTGATCGAAGAAGTTAGTTTAGCCATCTCTGGTGGATAATTAAATTGGTTTTACAATGGAATTTAGAACTACAGACCATCTGATGCTCAAAATATCATTTTAGCAAAAAATGATGATCTGACAGCCATTTGTAACCATAATGTTGTTATGGCATGTGATATGTAGATTATCCCGATATATATATATAAAACTTTATTTTAGTTGCTGAGAAGGAATTCTGTGCAGAGAGTTCAGAAGGAAATAAAATGCAGGAAATGCAGGCTGTAATCATATTTATTGACAATGGCCTTCAAACAACAACCATGCCAGATATATGGGCAGCAATATAAATTAAATCCATAGATATATAGACAAAATACCATGGTGCAATAATGAATAAACTGAAAGCAAGGAGCAATTTTTTTAAAAAAAATTGATTTATATGCTGTCCTTCTCCGAAGACTCAGGGCGGCTAATGCGTTAAGCAATAGCATTCATACTTTTGTATATTTATATAAAGTCAGCTTATTGTCCCCCCCCCTCCCCAAACTGGGTCCTCATTTTACCTACTTTAGAAAGGATGGAAGGCTGAGTCAACCTTGAGCCTGGTGAGAGTCGAACTTACAGTAATTGCAGACAGCTGGTGTTAATCACAATGCTTTTTAGTCTGCTGAGCCACCGGGCCCATACTGAGGTTACCAAAAAGAAAATCTATATTGTAAATATAACACTTGCAGTAAAAGAAAAAAAATAGATAATAGAAAAAAAGGGAGCTCCTTTTCTGTAATCATAGTCAAAATTGCAAACATAATATTTGCTGCAAAAGAAATTGAAAGCTTCTTTTCTCTGCTCCTTCTTGTTTTGTCTTTCTACACTTTGTCTTCTTTTTTTCCTTCTTTTATTCTTTGCTTGCTTTGCTCATCATTAGCTTCTGCTAGCTTTTATATTTTTGTAAAACATTTAATAACACTTAGAACCACCACACCCCTCAGGACAAATCTGAGGGAAGGATTGCAGAAACGATCTTCCTCAATTGTGTTAATATTTGACATAACATAAGCTAGAAACCATGACACTTAAACCAATAAAATAAAGAAAATAATCATATATGATGAATGATTAATAAGCCACAGTGTTTGCTTCCCATTAGCCTATAGAATCAGTTGGTATCAATTTTGATAATTCCTTTCTTTACCTAAGGAAGTATGAGCCAATTATCTTTCAAACTGGGCTTCACTTGCTTTTCTCTCAGTTATGGGAAAAAGAAGAGAATGGACAAGGAAATCCTTGAAGAAATTTGTAAATCTGGAGACTATTTAATGGTTGCTCAGAAAGTGAGAGTCCACCAGTCCAACTGTCCACCAACACAACGTCCCCAGTTGAACAACTTTGCAGAGTGGGAGGCTGAAGCATTCTTGGTAAGTATTAATTAGATATGTGTTCCCATATCTCAGAGGTTACCACAAAGAAGAGGGAGTCAAGCTATTCTCCAAAACGCCTGAAGGCAGAAGCAATGGGTGGAAACTAATCAAGGAGAGAAACAACCTAGAATTCAACAGACATTTCCTGACAGTTAGAACAATTAATCCATGGAATAAATTGCCTCCAGGAGTTCTGAATGCTCTAACTTTGGAAGTTTTTTAAGAAGAGACTGATTAACCGTTTGTCTGGAAAGATATAGGATTTCATGCCTGAGCAGTGGATTGGACTAGAAGACCTCCAAGGTCCCTTCCAACTCTGTTATTTTGTTCTGTTAACATCACTTAAGTTATGAATTTGCCCAGGGATTTATCTAAACTGCAGAAAAACTTCTTTCTCTAACGAATCCAGTATTCTCTGCTGTCTGTACAGTGATCTATTGTAAACAAATAATTCCTTCAACACTGTCAAACTATTCGCTAAATCTGCATTACTATTACTATTAGTCTTCTCATCGTTCCTACCACCCATCTCCTCCAACTTATGACTGCATGACAGTAACTTTGTTGCTTGCATCCTTATGATTTATATTTATATTGATTATTTCCTAGTATGATTTGATTGCTTTTTTGTACCCTATGACTATCATTAAGTGTTGTACCCTATGATTTTTGACGAATGTATCTTGTCTTTTTATGTACACTGAGAGCATATGCACCAAAGACAAATCCCTTGTGTGTCCAATCACACTTGGCCAATAAAGAATATTCTCTTCTCTTCTCTTCTCTTCTCTTCTCTTCTCTTCTCTTCTCTTCTCTTCTCTTCTCTTCTCTTCTCTTCTCTTCTCTTCTCTTTTATTCTATTCTATCTGGCATTGCTATAAGGAGAGAACTTTTTGAAGTAGCAATAATGTTTTCCATGGGTTGCATGCTAGGCACCACAATAGCAAAGTTTGCAAGTGGACTAGATTCAGAATTAAATGATGGAACTCCAAAATATGCCTTCTTTCTCAGCAAGCTAATATGAAAACCACTCTATTAATTCTTCTATTACAACTACTTCTTTTTTCTCCTAAAAGGCAACCAGAAAATGGGATTCTTCTTGTACATCAGCCTCTGTTGCTTTGGAATCTTGATCACCAATCCTTTTTTGGGAGGTGAGGACCCAAATTGACCATGACATGGGAAATATAGCAAACTAGCTGATAGCTCAGCATTGCCTGGGTGTTTATTTATCCCAATCCTGTATTAGCACTAAGCTGTTCGACGTTATAGTTCTCTTCTCATATATAATCTGCATGAAGTACGTTGCATCGGTCTCATAGCAGTGCAGGCAGGGCAAGTTGCAGTAATGTTTTATTGATCATGGCCATACATTTGTTCTCAAGAATAATCAAAGCCTTGTCCGGACCAAATGTAATTTCTAATATTGGATTTTCCCCCTTACTAGAAGGAGCTCCCGTGGAATACTGTGAAGCCGTTACCATGGCAACTCCACTGTGCTGTACAGTAGAAGCCATTTTAAGGCAGTACAGTAGCGGCTATTTTAAGGCACAGCAGGCTGTATCTTAACAGAACACACATCCTGAGGGGGTATTAAGGGTGTCTTACCTCCATAGTATTTGTTTCCAGAGAGTAAGTCATCTGTATACCAATTTTGGTTGAAATTGCTCAAGGCGTTCCAGAGTTATGCTGGAACACACACACACACACACACACACACACACACACACACACAAACACACACACACGCACACACACAGCACAATTTATATAGATAGATAGATAGAGTAAACAATTTAGATAAGTAAGCTCTGTCTTCAGACATTTTTATGTGTCCTATACAGATCAGCATCCTGAAACTGTACTGCTGAGATGTTTTAATAAAATGAATATGAACTTCTCCTTTTGTCTTCTTGCAGCTAAGGCTGCATCATGCTCCAGAGACTGGCTGCAGAAACAGGGGAACTGCTATGGATATTTTGATGATAAGTTAGATTGGAATGATGCTGAGGTAAGAACCATTTCTTCTCTAGTCCAGGTGTGGTGAAAGGTTTGTTGAGAAACCAAAATTGCATAAATGGAGATATGGAATGTTTAAACTCTGAGACAATCCCATTAAGAAGTGATCTTCTCATCCTCCATCTGTCCCTAGCTTGAGTGCCAGAGCTATGGACCCGGATGTCATCTCGCCTCTATCCTCAGCTTCCAAGAGTCTGCACTAGTATCTGCATACATCAGAGACAAACAGACATCCCTTAGCAATGTCTGGATGGGGCTCCGTGATATCTCTGGGGTGAGTCTGACATGTTTCATTTCATTATTTTTTAAATTTATTCCTGGTCTACGTATTGCATTCTTCATACAGTAATTTTGCATACACACATTTAGTTATTTTTGGTGAATTGCTTGCTGTGGTTACTGTATTGCAAGGAAACCTGAAGTTGTTTGTTGATGCTCATAACTGCAGTCAGTGCTGGATTTAGGCCCAAGCCAATTAAGCTACATTTGAAGTTTTTGCAATCTGAACAACTTTCCGAATTTGTTCTTTTTGGCTTTCAGAAATTTAGGTGACACTTTATACTGTACGGTAGGTATTAAATTCTTGTGTAGTCATTGTTTAAATAGTAACCTTTGTTGTTGTTTAAAAATAGAAGAAAAAAAAATTATCAACACAAAGAAGAGTGAGTCAAGCTATTTTCCAAAGCACTTGAAGGCATGACGAGAAGCAATGGATAGAAACTAATCAAAGAGAGAAGCAACCTAGAAATAAGAAGAAATTTCCTCACAGTTAGAAAAATTAATCAGTGGAACCACTCCACCCTTCAGAAGTTGTGAATGCTCCAACACTGGAAGTTTTTAAGATAAGATTGGACAACCATTTGTCTGAAATGGTATAGGGTTTCCTGCCTGAGCAGGGGGTTCGACTAGAAGACCTCCAAGGTCCCTTCCAACTCTGTTATTTTATTCTGTTCTTTCTGCTCTGCTCTGGTCTGTTCTATTCTAATCATGGAGTTTTATTATTTCCTCATAGATATATCGTGAGATATGTAATGAAGAGATTTATTTATTTATTTTCCCCTTTTTCTCTTGTCCATACTTTCTTCTTATTTATATCTATTTGCAAAGTATACTATTATAATCTATGAGAGTGATCCAGTCAGCCAAATGAAAAATATATTGTCAGCATATATCTCCTTTTGAAAATAATTTGTATTTTTTACTTACCAACTCCGTTACTGTTACTTCTACTTTTAAGATGAATATGAATGGTGGGAGAAGAATGGTAGCCCAAAATATTTGACAAAATTCAGCTCTGCACTCTAAAATTTCATAGACCTGAATGTCAGATGGAACATATATAAATTTCCACCACATTCACTGTCATGAATTGGTCATGATATGATGCCTTGTTATTTTTCATTTTAATGGATGTGTGCCAGAGGTGGGTTTCAGCAGGTTCTGACCAGTTCTGGAGAACCGGTAGCGGAAATTTTGAGTAGTTCTGAGAACTGGTAAATACCACCTCTGCCCCCACCTATTCTCTGCCTCCCGAGTCCCAGCTGATCGGGAGGAAATGGGGATTTTGCAGTAACCTTCCCCTGGAGTGATGGTGGTGATGGAAATAGAGATTTTACAGTATCCTTCCCCTGTAGTGGGGTGGGAATGGAGATTTTACAGTATCCTTCCCCTGCTACATCCCCCAAGCCATGCCCACCAAGCCATGCCACGCCCACCAAGCCATGCCACGCCCACAGAACTGGTAGTAAAAATTTTTGAAACCCACCACTGATGTGTGCTACGAATTTGTCAGTTTACCGCTGGGAAGATTTCTTGAACTTGTTCATCATAGCCAGTATCTAAGAACTGCCCACCACTCAACTCTTTTGGCTAATCTGTGTAGTTTATCATCCCAGGTGGTTACTTACCTTCTTTACATGTGACTCTGGCCTGTCCTTCATCAACAGAAAAGGCGATGGAGATGGGCTGATGAATCCACCTTCAACTTCAGAGCCTGGATGGAACACCAGCCAGACAATACTAATCGGAATGAATACTGTGCCGAGGTGACACATAACTCGAGTAAGCCAACATTTCTTTACCTCTGGGTCACTGATGAACCAAGTTTTCAAGTCAGAGCCAATCAGGGAAATTAGAGTGGTTTGTTTTTTTTTTTAACTTGGACTCATCTCATACGTCAGAGAAATGGAGCCCATATGTTTCAAGGAGCTTTTCATAATTCAAAACTGAAGATGTCCCTTCTCTCCCAATCTCTCTCTCTCTTTTTTATAATAGCTTTTAAGAGTCATACCCTTTCGGAGGGATTCAGTGGCTCAGTGGCTAAGACGCTGAGCTTGTCGATCGAAAGGTCGGCAGTTCAGTGGTTCGAATCCCTAGTGCCGCGTAATGGGGTGAGCTCCCGTTACTTGTCCCAGCTTCTGCCAATCTAGCAGTTCAAAAGCACGTAAAAAAATGCAAGTAGAAAAATAGGAACCACTTTGGTGAGAAGGTAACAGCGTTCCATGCGCCTTTGGCGTTTAGTCATGCCGGCCACATGACCACGAAGATGTCTTCAGAAAGCACTGGCTTCTTCGGCTTTGAAACAGAGATAAGCACTGCCCCCTAGAGTTGGGAATGACTAGCAAATATGTACGAGGGGAACCTTTACCTTTTAAGAGTAATGGTTAGCTATCCATAAGGAAAAAGTGGAATAACTGTTCTCCAGATATAATTTAGTCTGTTTTTCCCTCTAATAGCTTGGTTAGCGTTCCATGAGGAAAAATCTGGATAACTCTTCTCCAGATATAATTCAGACTTTCCAAAACTGGAACCTACTAGATGCATCAGAGTAAACTTTCCACCACCAATGGTGGTTCAGCAGATCTGGAAAGCAGTGAAATGGAGAAAAGTGGCCTAAAGCTTTTCAAATAACATGATATGTCCTATTGAATACTCAAAAGTGGCCCTCTTGTTAGGACAAGTATGATAGGCACTCCTCAGAGCAGGTCCGAAGTGTAATAAAAGGGCAGGACAATTATTAGTTAAATGACTTTTTTTATGTTTGTAATTTTTACCGTGCAAGATCTTAGTGGGATCTTTCCTGCCTTTGCGTAAATGTTTTAGATCAAGTCAGCTCCTCACTTAGTTTCATTTACTTATGCATTCATTTGTGTATCTGTAGTTAATGTATTCCATGTTCTATTTTTACCTCAGGAAATTTCTTCATATAATTTAATAATCAGGGGAATTAAGGTTAGAGACTACATCTCTCACTTCTAAATAAAAAAGTGGTTTTGGAATTGTGAGATCAGGAAAAAAAGATTCATATGAATTCCTTTCCTTTCCTTTCCTTTCCTTTCCTTTCCTTTCCTTTCCTTTCCTTTCCTTTCCTTTCCTTTCCTTTCCTTTCCTTTCCTTTCCTTTCCTTTCCTTTCCTTTCCTCTCCTCTCCTCTCCTCTCCTCTCCTCTCCTCCCCTCCCCTCCCCTCCCCTCCCCTCCCCTTCCCTCCCTTCCCTTCCCTTCCCTCCCCTCCCCTCCCCTCCTCCCCTCCCCTCCCCTTCATCCCTCCCCTCCCCTTTTTCCTTTCCTATCCTTTCCCCTCCCCCTTCCCCATTTCCTCCCCTCTCCTTCCCTCCCCTCCCCTTTTTCCTGATTCTTGTATCTCTTTCTCTCATGAAGAGGAGGACTTTTACTTTTACAAGGACAATATAATTTTTTAAAAAGGGGAGTATCAATAATTACCTCTAGTTCTCCATTTATTTTCTAGAAGTCAGCCTTCTTTTTGCTTTTCCTAGGATATTCCCTTGGGGGTCAATGGCGATTTTTCATGAAATTTAAAGAATGACAATATTTTCTAGGTTACTGTTGAAGGAATTAAGAAGTAACTTCTGTCTTACCTTTGGCCTTTTAGATTTTAAATTGTGGAACGATAACGTTTGTGGCAATCTAAATGCTTACATTTGTAAGTACCAACTGTAGAGCCATCTGCACTACAGCAGCTGGGATGCAACCAGAATCAGCTACGAAACATCTGCAAATTTGATGGACACTCTGTTGATTTTACTGCCTCTGAATCATCAAGAATGACAGACCAGATCTTCTCCCTCCCTATGAACATATATAGATGTGCTTTATACCAACTTTACCATTACCCTGTTCTCCTGATTTTTTTCTCAGTGGCAATACTATATGAATAAACTCTCTATAGCAGATTTATACAACATTTCTGAGTATATTTCTGTCATTCAAGAACATGGGATGGCAACATTTAGTGGGATGAGTGGGGTGGAAACAGTTGTTTTGTCTGCCTCAAATCCAAGTGTTTCATCCCAGTGTTTCAGGAGAAAGGTATAAAAGGAATGAATGAGAGAGAGAGAGAGAGAGAGAGAGAGAGAGAGAGAGAGAGAGAGAGAGAGAGGAGAAAATGCATATTGGCTCCCAAAGGTAGCCAACAGTAGCAATGTCCCAAAAGTGCTTTATCAAGAAGCAACTGGACTTTCTGGTTTTTCTTTGAAGATGTTTTGCTTCTCATCCAAGAAGCTTCTTCAGCTCTGACTGGATGGTGGGGAATTGAAGGATTTATACTCCTTGTAGACAGCTGGTCGTTTGCATTCTTTTAATGGGCCATTAAGGCCACGTGGAGGTTTATCTGTGTCATCAGGGTCACCTGAGTGGTGCAAATGGGTGTGGAGCCCTCTTGGAACTGTTGAAAGGACTGTGTTGTAGATTGGAGATAGATGATGTCCTATCCCTCCCCCTCTGTTAAGAGAAGGCTGTTCAATTTTGACATAGATGGCCTCTTTGACCTCTCTTTCATACCAGTGGTCTTCTCTGTCCAAAATGTGGATTTTGCTGTCTTTAGAAGAGTGGCCATTGTTTTTTAAATGCAGATAGACTGCTGAATCTAGTCCTGATGGGTTTGTCCTCCTATGTTGTGCCACATATTTATGAAGTGGTTGTTTTGTTTCCCCAATGTTCAAATTTGCATATGGCTCACTGCATTGTACTGCATATACCATGTTGCTCAGTTTGTATTATCTTGGGGTGGACAAACTACTGTCTTAGTGTATCCTTGGGTTTGAAGTGTGCATGTATGTTGTATTGGCTGAAGATCCTCCTGAGCTTTTCTGATCTTCCTGCAACATATGGAATGACAACATTGCTTCATTTATTGTTCTCTTCAGGGTCTGTTGGGGCTCTTGTAGGGTCATTTTAAAAAAAGATTTAATGAAGGCCCACTTGGGATAGCCACACATTCTGAGGGCTTCTTTGATGTGTTTTAGTTCTTTTTCTTTCCCATCTTTGCTGATAGGCAGGCCTTCAGCACGGTGGTGTTGGGTTCTGATGACTCCCATTTTGTGCTCCAGTGGGTGGTGGGAATCAAAATGTAAATATTGATCTCTGTGTATGAGTTTTCTGTAAACTTCAATGTTAAGGCTTCTGTCTTCTTTAATGTGTACTGCATGGTCCAGGAAGGCTAGACTCTTTTCCTTACCATCTGTTGTGGCCCGCCTAGCGGCCAGTGGAGCTAGCAGCAGATTCGGACAGTGAGGAGGTTGGGGAGGAACATGGGCCAGTCCTGGAGTCCTGGGAAAGGCTCTGATGAGACAGAGAGGGGGCCAGGGCCCTATGCCAGTTATCAGCTGCCTTCGGAATCAGACATCAGTGAGGCAGATGAACAGCTGGAGCCTGTTCCCAGTGTGCGCATGCACAGAGTTGCCAGACGAAGGGAACAGCTAAAGAACAAGGGTTGACTTGGGAGTAAGGCCACAGGTGGATGATGAATGGCCCCTCCCAGAGGGAATAAAAGAGGAGCGAAAGAGGAGCGGAGTTTGCAGGAGACAATTAGTTCACTTAATTGGTTTGTGACTCTCTGTGACTCCTTGCCAAGTTTTGAAGATGTCGGCCTGGTAGGTCTCCAAGCCAGATAAGGTCTGTGACTGTAAATTCTCCCTTGAAAGACTTTGCTGGATGTGAATGAGAAGAATTCACAGTAACTTAATAAAAATGGGTTTTTGTCGGGACAAGGAGTCTGCTTCATGCTCTTGGGAAGCCTAGGTCAGAACAACATCTTCCCGTGTGAATTTGATGTATCTGTCCACAGAATTGATATGTTTGGTAAATGCTTCCAATTCCTGTGTTTTGATCTTGACCCAAGTATCGTCCACATACCTAAACCAGTGAGTGAGTGGAATTCCTGTGAAGGAGTTTAGGGCTTTGGTTTCTACCAAATAATTAGGAATTGTTAAAAAACAGCAACATCAAGATGGCAGTCATGACTAAAACTGAAGCACCAACCTTGTTTTTCAGCTTTTCCAACTTATACAAATTGATGAAGGACAGAGCTACCAGTGAATCCCTAACCACAATATTTACAAAAAGCTGACATAGGTAAAGTGCTGTATAAGGAAATTCTGAATCAAGAATCAACAAAAAGAGAGGGCCCAGATAATGTCACATCTTAAGTTTAAAACAGGAGAGATGTTATCAAAGGGGAAGGAAGAAGACTTCACTTCCCAGATCAAACCTGTCCTGCTAGTTCCTGTTTTACCTGCATCCCTTTTATATCCCTGCCTCTGAAAAGTTAATGAAGTGCTAAACAAGATCAAGACAGGTTGGAACATACCTGGAAGAACTTAAAAGTCTTTAGTTTCCCTCATCATCCTGCTTCCCCCTTCTCCCTTTTCTGTCCCCTTTCCTTTAATTAAGTTGCTGAACTATACAATCACTGACCTGTCTTTAAAGGCCTAATTTTGTAAATGCTTACCCAATTTGTGACACCCCATTTTTTTAAGCAAGTGCTGAGCCGGAAGCAGAAGAAACATTATCTGCCCTTCTATACTAATGGCAAGAACATTAGCACTTAGACTTTTACTGTATATTATTTCATAGTGCTTTACAGCCCACTCTAAGTGGTTTACAGAGTCCGGATATTGCCCCCAATGATCTGGGTTCTCATTTTACCAACCTTGGAAGGATGGAAGGCTGAGTCAACCGGTCGGAATCGAACTCCTGGGTGTGGGCAGAGTTGGCCTGCAATGCTGCATTCTAACCACTGCACCCAGTGGTTGTCCCCAATTAGCATCTGAGCCTGGTGCTGAAGCCGATGAAGAACAGCAGACATGACGTGCAGGTTTTGTTTCCTTTTATTGAAATGCTTCAGCAAAAGGGGTCATAACTTCTAGCAAAATGCCAGGACCTAGAACAAAGGATCAAGAAAGCTTTATACAATTGCACTAAAGAAGAAGATGGGAGAAGGCGGGATATATAAGAAATATCATCTAATAAACGTTTTAGTAATGATCTAACAATTTGTTTTATCGGTCTCTAGCGATCCCTATTCCTAAGCCTTGGGTAATGAATGCTCCAGGAGTTATCTAATACAGCGGTCATCAACAGGTGGTCCATGGACTACTGGTGGTCCACAAGAAAATTTTGGTGGTCCGCAGAAAAATTATTTGCATTTTTTATATTGCACTAAATCAGGGGTCCTTGAACTACGGTCCCTGGGACGGATACATGCAATGAACCTTTGTGTTGCTGCAGAGAGTCTCCCCCTTCAGGGTCTTTTTGTGTGGGGCAGAGTGGGGCAGAAATTCTGACTTGGGGTCTGCTTCAGCCTCCTGGTGTGGGACTTTGGGCAAAGGCTGGAGGGAAGCACCACTGGTGGCGAAGAGCCGGAGGGCCTCGTTCCAGTGGGACTGCATCATGGCCTGGAACTGGCTGACCATCTCAGCCCGCTGAGCCTCCAGGTGCCGGTACCTGGGCTTGCACTCCAACTGATCTTCTCTCTGATTGGAAAGCCTATGCTCATAGTCCTCAGTGAGGTGCTTCTGCTGAGCTTCCTTCTTGGCCAGATCCAATTTGAATTTGAATTGAGCCAACTGTTTTACCAACTCTTTCTTGTGGTGGCTGCTTAGCTCCAACAACTGCTTCCTGTTGGGGCCCTAAGAAGCCTAGACGGGCAGATGAGGAGTGGGTGGGAAGGGAGGGGAGGAGTGAGTACAGGTTGGCAAGGTGCCCCTTGACGTGAGTGACATCAAGTTGGCCATGCCCACCCAGTCACATGATCACCTGCCCATGCCCACCCAGCCGGTCTTTAGGCAGATCATATTAGTGATCAGGGGGATTTAAAATTATGAATTTAATGGTCCCTGAGGTCTGAAAAGTTGGGGACCCCTGATCTAATACACATTCTGTTTGCTCCAGGCCAACCCTATTTCTAACTTCTAGCTGAGATATGCAGCATGTCTACTCTTTGTTACTGCTATCAGTTCTCTAACCACCTAGAATGGATACAAGTGCTACAGGTGACTAGTCTCTTTGAATAAACACCCTTTGTTTTTGCCAGACATACTGTACAAATACAAGCTTCCCGATTTTCTTTCAAGTGTGTGCCTTGCTTTCTTTTACCAGGCAACCCTTATTATTGGTGTCAATAATGAGTCCTGAAGTTATGAAACTGATAGTCCCCAATCAGTAAGCAGCAGCTCATTAGACCTTCTGTAACAGTAAATTCCCTAGATTCAGGCATTTATTGATTCCCAGGAGTGGGCAGGAAGTTATCAATTCCCCCGCAGTATTGAATAGCTGAGAAGCAGTTAACAAACCATTTGTGAAAATGATTAGAGAAGGAAGTCGGAGAACTCAGTTTCCTTAAAAGCACAATTAAAAGACTTATATATTGTGTGTCCTTAAAAGTACAGACTGTGGTCTCAATGACATAGTTATTTCATCATCTCACAATACTCTAAATCTGCCAGAGACTACTGCCTTGTGGTTTCCTCACAATGAACAAGAGAAACTGTCTAGACCGCTTGATAGGCTGGAATTCTGTCTTGAGAGGAATTATGTTTTCTCCATCTTGCTGCTTCCTAGATATGTTGGACATCACTTTTCAGTCAGGGGTAGCATTCACTTACCTTCGCTACTGGTTCGCAAATGAGAGTGTGTGTGCTTGTTTCACTCACATGCACCACCTCCACATGCAGAGAGCCTTCCATGCATACACAAGGGAGCAAAAATGGGATGTGATGATGTCTGGGTGGGTGGGCAAAGCTTCCCGCAGCCGCCGCTACCGGTTTCCCGAACCGGATATAACCAGCTGAATACCACCACTACTTTCAGTACTCCATTGGTGATGGCAAGTTTACTTTGATGCATCTGGTGGGTAACAGTTTTGGAAAGACTAAATTATAGCTGGAGAACAGGTATGCAACATTGCTTTCATGGAAAGCTAACCATTTTTCTTAAAGGCTATAACCAAAAAAAAAAAAGATTGAATAATATCTGGAGAACAGTTATCCAGTTTTTTCCTCATGGAAAGCTAACCATTTCTCCTAAAGGCTATTATAAAAGACATGGAGACAACGACAGAGAGGACATCTGCAGTTTTGAATTATGTAAAACTCTGTGGAACCTATGGGCTCCATTCTTGTGTCTTATGGGATAACTCCAAATTACACACACCAAGCCTTCTTTTCCTGATAGTCTTGGCTTGAAAACTTGGTTCATCAAGGACCACCAGGTAAGAAGCATTGACTTACCTGAGAAATATGTCAACTCTGTACATTGCTCCACCTGATTTGTGTTTTCTATCCAGCTTATCATGAAGGCTTTGTAGCTGTAGGTGGATTCTTCAGTCCATCTCCATCACCTTTTCAGTTGACAAAAGACAAATCTGGTTGTGATGAACATGTTAAAGCAGTCTTCCCAAGTGACAAATTGTTGTAGCACACATGCATTAAAATAAAATAAAAAATAGTAAGGTATCATATTGAATTCATGATAGTGAGTATGAGGGAAATAGATATGTATAACATTCAGCTTTATGAAATTTTGGACTGCAGAGCTTCATATTATTGAATATTTTGGACTATTACACCCACTCTTCTCTCCCATACATTAAAAGTAGATGTGGATGTTCAGTATGTTTATATCCAGTATATCTTTACATTAACATACTGGATATAAATGTAAATAATGATCCTGCTAACAAAACAGTTAATTATGAATATTTAAAAATAAAGAGAAGGGGCGGGAGGATAAAAGCTAAGAGTAAAGACAAAAGTCGATGCAGAAAGTTGTAAAATGGTATATATCTGTTGTTAGTATTGTATTTTAACGTCTGGTGTACGTGTGTTTTTGTTTTTGTCTCTTGATTTCTTTCGCTATTGTGTGTTTGGTTTTAAAATGTAAAATACTCAATAAAAATTATTTTATATAAAAAAATAAAAAATAAAAGTAGATGTGGAAGGCCGCTTGCAATGAACTTTTGTTAAGATATCATCAGGAAGAAGTGGTCTCTTCTTCTTCAACAAGAAAGGGGGTTAGCACTGCTCTTTGGTCATAATTTAAAAGCCTCCTTCATATCACTTCATAGTCAGTGCAGGATAAACTTCAATTAAAAACTATTATTTAAACAATGGCTACACAAGATTTTAACGCCTACAGTCAGTGGTGGGATTCAGGTAATTTAACAACCGGTTCTCTGCCCTAATGATTTCTTCCAACAACCAGTGTGGCAAACTGTTCAGAAAGTTAACAACCGGCTCTCCCGAAGTGGTGAGAACTGGCTGAATCCCACCATTGCCTACAGTACATATAAAATGCCAAATAAATGTTTAAAAGCAAAACAACAACAAAAACAAAAAAAAACCCCGCCACACAAAAAAAATATGATTTTTTTTCATATTGTGCAGGCCTCAAATGAAGCTTATTTAACTTATGCCTAAATTCAGCATGGACTGAAGTCACGAGCATCCACAAACAATCTCAGGTTCCTAGTAATATATTACCCTCAGCAAGTGGATCATTAAAAATAACAGAAGACTGTGTGTAAAACTACTGTGTGAAGAATGCAATGTAGAATAGGATTTTTTTTTTAAAGATTGAATGAAAAAAAGTCAGACATCCCAGAGACATCATGGAGTCCCTTCCATGATATGACTAAGTGATCCCTGTTTGATGTATACAGATGTCAGTGTAGACTCTTGGGGGTTGAGGATAGATGATACCTGGGGCCATAGCTCTGGCAGTCAATTTGGGAACAGAGGCAAGACAAGAAGATGTTGATTATGAACTATGTTGATTGTCCATCCTTGGTTCTGGGGGGGGGGGGGAGAAATTGTCCCCCTCAGAACGGGATTGCAATTTGGGTGTTCTCCTAGACCAGTGATGGCTAACCTTTTTGCCATCGCGTGCCAAAAGCGGGGGGAGCGCGGTGGGGTCACATGCACACGTGCCCACATCCATAATTCTATGTGCCCTGGCCACCCTGCTCCCCCCGTTTTTGGCACACGATGGCACGGTGGGCACAGTAGGCCCGTATTTTGCTCTTCCCATGCTCCAGAGCCTTTCTAGGAGCCTGGGGAGAGCAAAAACGGCCTTTCCAATCCACCCCAGAGGCCCTCCAGAGGCCAGAAATAGTGTGTTTCCTGACTTCTGGTGAGCCCAGAAGGCCCTAAAATCAGCTGGCTGGCACATGCATGCATGCCGGAGCTGAACTCGCGTGCCCACCGATATGGCTCCGTGTGCCACTTGTGGCACCCGTGCCATAGGTTTGCCATCACGGTCCTAGACTCACAGCTAAGTTTAGAGCAACATCTGTCAGCTGTGGCTAGGGGGACCTTTGCACAGGTTTGCCAGGTGCATCAATTGCGACCCTACTTAGATCGGGAGGCTCTCCTCACAGTCACTCATGTCCTTGTCACCTCATGGTTAGATTATTGCAACGCGCTCTACATGGGGCTACCCTTGAAGTGTTTGGAGACTACAGTTGGTGCAGAACGCAGCCGCGCGAGCTGTCGTGGGTGCACCTAGGTACACCCACATTACACCAATTCTCCGCAAGCTGCACTGGTTCCCTATTGGTCTCAGGTCAAATTCAAGGTGTTGGTTATTACCTTTAAAGCCCTACATGGCACAGGGCCAGGTTATCTTTGAGACCGCCTTCTACTGCATAGCTCCCAGCGACTGGTAAAACCCCACAGAGTTGGTCTCCTCTGGGTCCCATCAGCTAAACAGTGCCGGCTGGTGGGCCCACGGGGAAGGGTCTTCTCTGTGGCTGCCGCAGCTCTCTGGAATCAGTTACCTCCTGAGATCCGGACCATCCCCACCCTATTGGCCTTCTGAAAAGCGATGAAGACCTGGCTTTTCCGGCAGGCCTGGGGCCGTTGATCTCACTGTTGCGATCTGGTGAGATCCGGCCATAAATGGTGTGAATGGGTTTTAATTGTTTTTAATGTTTTAATGTTTAATGTTTTTATATATGGTTTTTAAATGCATTGCAAGCCGCCTTGAGTCTTCAGAGAAAGGCGGCATACAAGTTGAATAAATAAATAAATAAATAAATAAATAAATAAATAAATAAATAAATAAATATGGCGCTCCATGCTCACGAGTGGGATTGTTGCAGACATCTCCATTTGTGCAATTTTGGTTTTGGACTGGTAAAAGTGCTTCTTACCTCAGCATGATCCTAACTTAGTTTATTATCAAAGCATCCACAGAGTTCCCTGGTTTCTGCAACCAGTCTATGGGGCATAATGCAGACTTGCTTGCAAGGAGACAAAAGGAGAAAAATGGTAGGTAAATAGTAGAGTTTCCAGATATTCCCGAATGAAATCTCTTCAACTGGGAGTAGATATGAGAGATGTGGCTCAGCTCTCACCCTTTCAGAGTTGGAAGGACACCATTTGCTGAAATGATGAAGACCATGGATTTCATAGAATAGAATAGAATAGAATAGAATAGAATAGAATAGAATAGAATAGAATAGAATAGAATAGAATAGAAT
>WNWU01013381.1:92333-116622 GCA_012654045.1 Ptyas mucosa | reverse complement strand
AGAATAGAATAGAATAGAATAGAATAGAATAGAATAGAATAGAATAGAATAGAATAGAATAGAATAGAATAGAATAACAGAGTTGGAAGGGACCTTGGAGGTCCAACCCGCTGCTTAGGCAGGAAACCCTACACCACTTCAGACAATTTCTCAGTTTCTGCATTTAAATGTAATTTTCCATCTGAAGGGCAGGAATAGTAATAATAATTCTCTCCCTCAGACACTGAAACCTTTCTCAATGATTCCAATGTGGCAGTTTTAGTGATTTAAGATTGTCCATATGAGATTTTGGGTGTGTTTTAAGGCAGAATATAAGATTAGGGGAACCTTTGGGCACTAATATTCTCCCAACCCCTTTGAGGGCCTTAAAATTGGTCTAGAAAATAGATTTTGGACCACTTTCAAGGTTATAAAGGATCAAGGGAGGTACTAATACCACTCTATAAAGCCTTAGTAAGACAACACCTAGAATACTGCATCTAGTTTTGGTCACCACACTATAAAAAAAGATGTTGAGACTCTAGAAAGAATGCAGAGTAGAGCAACCAAGATGATTAGGGAACTGGAGACTAAAACATACGATGAACGGTAGCAGGAACTGGGTATGGTTAGTCTAGTGAAGAGAAGGATCAGGGGAGACATGATAGCAATGTTTCAATATATGAAGGACTCCTACAGAGAGGGGGGAGGGGTGTCAAACTATTTTCCAATATATTTATATATCTATATAACTGTTTTTCAATATATCTATAACCCAAAGGCCAGACAAGGAAGAATAGATGGAAACTGAACAAGGAGAGATTTAACCTGGGAATAAAAGAGAAATTTTCTGACAGTGAGAGCAATCAACCAATGGAACAGCTTGTCTTCAGAAGTTGTGGGAGCATCATCACTGGAAGCTTTCAAGAATAGGCTGGACTGCCATCTGTCAGAAATGGTGTAGGGTCTGCTTGGGTGGGGGGTTGGACTAGATGACCTACAAGGTCCCTTCTAACTCTGTTAATCTGTATCTGAAGTGGAAATGGAAGTATTTTGTATCCCTGGATTATTTTGCTCCATCTTAAAATGCTATCCCTCAAACCAGAAAAACTCCTTCTCTTCTTGCTAAACCATAGCCCTCAACCCTTCCAATTGTGTCTACTCCTAACTGAAGAGATTCCATTCATAGACATCTGCAGTCTATCCAGTGGTGAAATGTAACAGTTGTTACTACCGGTTCTGTGGGTGTGGCTTGATTGGGGTGGTGGTAATATGACTGGGTGGGTGTGGCCAACTTTTTTTTTTAACTTTTAAAAGAATTTTTTCTTCAACCCCTTTGGCTGAAGAGGTTGTAGAAAAAATGCTTTTAAAAGGCTCAGATCCCAGCTGAGCCGCTCAATCATCAGAGGCTTTTTTAAAAAAAATTTTAAAAGCATTTTTTCTGTCAAAGAAAAAATGCTTTTAAAAGTAAAAAAAAAAAGCCTCTGATGATTGTGCAGCTCAGCTGGGCATGGGGGGTAGGCAGGGATTTTTGCTACTGATTCTCTGAACCACCCGCTGTCATCGCTACCAGATCGGGCGATCCAGTCCAAACCGGGAGCATTTCACCCCTGAATCTATCCCAATTATCTATCATTTCTTTTTCCTCCTTTTGTCTCCTTACAGCCAAGGCTGCGTCATGCAACAGAGACTGGTTGCAGAAACAAGGGAACTGCTACGGATATTTTGATCAACGACTAAGTTGGGATGATGCTGAGGTAAGAACCATTTTTTTCACAGTCCAGAAACCAAAATTGCACAAATGGAGATGTGCAAGGGTTAAAGTTTGTGACTATCCCATCCATGAGCATGGAGTGCAACTTCTTGTCCTCTCTCTGTTCCTAGCTTGAGTGCCAGAGCCATGGCCCAGGATGTCATCTCGCCTCTATCCTCAGCCCTCAAGAAGCCTCGCTGGTGTCTGCATATGTCAAAGACAAACAGGGATCCTCTAGCCATGTCTGGATGGGACTCCGTGATATCACTGGGGTGAGCCTGACATTTGTCATTTCATTTTTTAAAAAAAATTCTTGGTCTACATATTGTATTCTTTCCTCAGTAATTTTATAAACATGATTTTCTTATTTTTTGGTGAACTACTTGCTGATATATGACGAGACATTGTTTGTTGGTACTCATAACTGCAGTCTGTGCTGGATTTAGGCACACACTAAACTGAGATCTCACAATCAACAGTGCCTCACAAAAATTTTAGAATTTTAGAATTCTAAAAGAGAATTTTTCTCTTTGGCTTTTGGAAATGTATATAGTATTTCATATATACTGTAGCTGTTAAAGTCTTGTGTACCTATGGTTTAAACAGTAATGTTTACTAACAAAGATAAAAAGATTCATTAACATTGAATGATTCGCAGTGAAGTGTGGATGAAGAGATTTTTAAATTGACATGTTAGAGAACATGATAAATGACTGAAATTGTTCTGAAGAAGGGGAAGCTATTTCTTTATTATTATATTTCCCATTCTTTATACATATCTTTTCTTTCTTTTTTTCGCCCCAAACTTTTAGGCTAGTGAGAAATTGAGAATGATTTTCTTAAAGTTGTACCTGATATAAGTTTTTTGATTTGGCAGATCACTTCTTTATTGCTTATAGAAATAAAACTGACCCTGTACTTATTTTGCCAGCACTGTATATTTATGCATGTCTGTGTATATGTATAATGTGTGTATAAATTATACACACACATATGTGTGTGTGTGTTTGTGTATCTATATATCTATATGTCTATATATCTTTTAAGTATTGTTTCCAGCAGTGGTGAAATCCAATTTTTTTTACTACTGGTTCTCTGGCAGGAGAAGGATACTGCAAAATCTCCATTCCCACCCCACTCCTGGGGGGAAGGATATTGCAAAATCTCCATTCCCACCCCACTCCTGTGGGAAGGATACTGCAAAATCTCCATTCCCACCCCACTCTAGGGCTAACCAGAGGTGGTATTTGCCAGTTCTCCAAACTGCTCAAAATTTCTGCTACCGGTTCTCCAGAACCTGCCAGAATCTGCTGGATTTCACCCAGTGGTGGGATTCAGCTAGTTCGCACCTATTCAGGAGAACCAGTTGTTAACTTTCTAAGCAGTTCGGAGAACCGATTGTTGGAAGAATTCTTATTTTGTTTTTTTCCGCTTTACAGGGCTAATCCTGTAAGGAAGACAGGAAGGAAACATTCTGGTGTTGTTTCTAGCCTAATCTTTATTGCCCTCCTTACAGAAATTGCCTCTCTGGTTAACCCTTATTACATTGTAACAGCGAAGGCGAAGCGCCCATCGAGTGATGTTGAGTTGGCCACACCCATATGGTCACATGACCACCAAGCCATGCCTACCCAGCTGGTCATTAGGGCGGAGAACCAGTTGTTAAATTATTTGAATCCCACCACTGATTTCACCCCTGGTTTCCAGGTTATTCTATTATAATCTATGAGAGATCAAGGTAACTGAATGAAAAATATATAAGCTTATATGCCTTTATTTGAAAACAATTTGCGTTTTTCACTTTAAGTTGATGACCAGTAAATAATATTTAGCTATGCACTTCTCATGCGATTTTTTAACAATGAGCCCTCCCCCAATCTTTCTTTAGCTTAGAGCCTCACCTAGTCTCCATCCTGCACTGACTGCAGTGATATCAATAAGACTTCTAAATTAGGACCAAATAGCAGTGCTATTTTACTCCCCATTTTTTTTGAAGGCGGAACCACTTCTTCCAGACAGTGTAATAGCAAAAGTTCATTGCAAGCGGCCTTCCACTTCTACTCTTAAGGTAAATATGAACGGTGGGAGAAGAGTGGTTGTAATCGCCCAAAATATTTAACAAAATGCATCTCTGCATTTTGATTTCATAGAGCTGAATGTTATACATAACCATTTCCACTAGACTCACTGTCATTAATTTGGTATGATGTGATACAGTGGTGGGTTTTGAACCGTTAGCGGCAGCGGCGGGAGGCTCCGCCCACCCGCCTGGCCATCATCATGGATGCTCTGCACATGCGCAGAAGGTTTTGCTCATGTGCAGAAGCAATGTGCGTGAGCGAAGTAAATGTGCACATGCGCGCTCACCGTTCCGAACAGGTAGCGAAGGTAAGTGAAACCCACTACTGATGTGATACCTTATTTTTTATTTTATTTTAATGCATGTACACTACAAATGGTCACTTAACTATTTGAGGAGACTGCTTGAACTTGTTCAAGGATCTAAGAACTGCCCACCACTCTATCTTTCTAGCCAATCTGTTTAACTTATCATCATAAAGGTTACTTACTTTTTTAACATTGATCGTGGTCGGTCTTCTGTCAACAGAAAAGGCGATGGAGATGGGCTGATGAATCCACCTACAATTACAAAGCCTGGGTGGCACACCAGCCAGACAACTTTAAACAGATGGAGCACTGTGGGGAGCTGACAAATTACTCAGGTAAGCCAACACTTCTTACCTGGTGGTTCTTTTTTTTATATATATATAAATTTATTTTATTTTATTTTATAAACAAACAAACATATAATCAATCATTCAGTGTATTATCTAGGTCAGTGATGGCTAACCTTTTTGCCGTCATGTGCCTTCCGTCAGTGCCTTCCGCCGTACCCTTAAAACCCATTTTTTCTAGCAAGCCGGGCTGGCTTAAGAAGGAATTTTAAATGTTTTAATTGGTTTGTGATTTTTTGGGGCCAAATTTATATATATTTTAATTGTTTTTAATATTTGTATTTCATGTTCTTAATTCTGGCTGTACACCGCCCTGAGTCCTCAGGGAGAAGGGCGGTATATAAATTGGAAATTAAATTAAATTAAATTAAATTGATGTACCAGGTTTTCAAGTTAGGCGTATCAGGAAAATAACACTTTGCTTGTTTAATTTGGAGTAATGGAGCCTATGGAATTTTCCATAATTCAAACCTAAAGATGTCTTCTCTCCCCCCCCCTGCCCATAATAGCCTTTAGATGGCAAAGATGGATAAGTGTTCTCCAGTTATAATTCAGTCTTTCCAAAAACGGGTACCCACCAGATGCATCAGAATAAACTTTCTACCACCAATGGAGTAGTGAGAAGAGATGTCGAACATTTATAGAAAGCAGCAGTATAGAGAAAACAGGGTTAAACTTTTTCCAATGAGCATGCTGTATTTTATTGAATGCTCAGAACTGGGCCTCTTGTTAGGAAGAGTGTGGTAGCCACTTCACAGAGCAGGTTACAAATGTAATGAAAGGGCAGCAAAATTATTAATGAAATGATTTGCTATGCTTGTAATTGTTACTGTGTTAAGATCTTAGTGGGACCTTGATTGCCTTTTGCATAAATGTTTTGGATTAGGTGAGATTCTCTGCTTGATGGGAAAAAATAAATAGCCTGGTTCAGCTGAAAGAATTCAGACATTAGAGCAGCAAGTTGCACTCCACACCTCCTTTCACTTTTTTATGCCTTCATTTGTGTATCCATAGTTAATGTACTCCATATTTTATTTCTATCTCAGGAAATTTCTTTGTATAGTTCAATGATTATGGGCAATTAAGGGCAGGGCCTGCATCTCTCACTTCTAGATAAAAAAAAGAGTGTTATTTTATTTTTATTTTATTTTATTTTATTTCCAATTTATATACCGCCCTTCTCCCTGAGGACTCAGGGCGGTGTACAGCCAGACATAAAAAACATGAAATATAAATATTAAGACATTTAAAATATATATAATTTGGCTACAAAATTTAAAACTCACAGACCAATTAAAATATTAAAAATATTTAAAATTTCTTCTTAAGCCAGCCCGGCTTGTTGGAAAAAATGTGTTTTTAGGGCACGGCGGAAGGCACTGAGGTCATGAATTCTCCTAATCTCCGGGGGCAACTGGTTCCAGAGGGTGGATGCCCCCACAGAGAAGGCTCTCCCCCTGGGGGTCACCAGCCTACATTGTTTGGCTGATGGCACCCTGAGGAGGCCCTCTCTGTGGGAGCGCACGGGTCGATGGGAGGTCATCGGTGACAGCAGGCGGTCTCGGAGATAACTAGGCCGTATGCCATGGAGCGCTTTAAAGCGCTTTAAAGGTGATCACCAACACCTTGAAGCGCACCCGGAAGACAATTATTTGAATTGTGACATCAGGGATAATGTTCATGTGAATTCCTTCCTTCCTTCCTCCCTCCCTCCCTCCCTCCCTCCCTCCCTCCCTCCTTTCCAATGCAAAGTCAACATTTGCTTTCCTTTTCATGGGAAGTTCCATTTGGGCTAGTAGAGATCTTGAATGCAATGGAAACAAACGACAATGTTTTCCAGACCACTGTTGAAGGAATTAAGAAGTAACTTCTGTCTTACCTTTGGCCTTTTAGGTTTTAAATTGTGGAACGATAACGTTTGTAGCAATCTAAATGCTTATGTTTGTAAGTACCAACTGTAGACCCATCTGGACTACAGCAGCCGGGATGCAACCAGAACCAGCTACGAAACACCTGCAAATTTGATCGACACTCTCTTGATTTTACTGCCTCTGAATCATCAAGAAGGAAATATCAGATCTCCTCCCTTCCTATCCACATTTCCTCTTAGAATAGACAACTACATTATTACCCAGTCTTCCTCCCTTTTCTCAATGGAAATACAACGTGAATAAATTCTCTGCAGCATGTATATAATGCAGTTTCTGGGAATATTTCTATCATTCAAGAATGGGGGATGGCAACATTGGGTGGGGTTGGGTGGGACTGAAGCAGTTATATTGGCTGCATCAAATTCAAATGTTTCGTCTCAGTGTTTTAGGAGAAAGGAATAAAAGGAATGAATGGAAGAGAAGGGAGAAAACACATGTTGTCCCCCAGGGGCTCTAAAAATACCAAGATGGCGGTCATGACTGAAATTGAAGCACCAACCCTTCCCTTTTTTCATGCATCCTTTTTAGCACAAAACTATGGCCGCCATCTTGACTTGTATAGCTTCCTTACAGATGTCCCCTTTTGCTTCTATTGCCTGGTATTTTTGCCTAAATATATTCTTAAGGAGGCACAGGAGTCACTTAAACTTGCAAAGAGAGACGCGCAGTTGGAAAGGTAAATAAATGAAATCTAAAACACTGTTGAAATCCAATTTTATATGAAAGGCAATGGATCAGAATCAGATCTCCTGTGCATTTCTATGGCCAGCAACTTCTGGTTCAAAATTCTGATTCAGAGTTTTTGGAAAGCTTTTGAGGTTGATTGTAAATTTCGATGGCAGGAAGTACTGGAATATATCTATCCATGATAAATGAGAAGGACAGTGCCATATGGCCAATAGGCTGGTCACTCTTTTTTAAAAAAATAACAACTATATATATAATAACAACTATATATTTTTAAAAAATAACAACTATATATGAAATGCATACAGAAGCTTTAGAAAAGAATTTGGCCAGGTGGCTAAAGTAAATATTCTTATTATTGAATCTTATTGCTTTAATTAATGTCTTCCTCATTAGCCTATGTTAGTGTAACTAACAAAACAAACAAACACAAAAGACTAAGCATAATGCCAAAAAACTTCTAGGATTTTATTGAATTGGCATGAATATGAGAACAACATGTCATTGGCAAAGAATATTTACAGATAGTCCTTGACTTACAACACTTCACTTAGTGACCATTCGAAGTTACAACAGCACTGAAAAAAGTGACTTATGACCATTTTTCAGACTTACGACTTTGCAGCATCCCCATGATCATATGACTTACATTCAGGTACTTGACAACTGACTCACAGTTATGACGGTTGCAGTGTCTCGGGTCATGTGACCATCTTTTGCCACATTCTGACAAGCAAAGTCAATGGGAAAGCCGGATTCACTTAACAACCGGGTTACTAATTTAACAATTGCAGTGATTCGCTTAACAAATGTGGGAAGAAAAGTCATAAAATGGGGCAAAACTCACTTAAGAAATTTCTCACTTAGCAACATAAATTTTGTGCTCAATTGTGGTTGTACATTGAGGATTTCCTGTGTATTTACTTTTCAGTGAGCAGAGAACAATAAGGCTTAGTAAAGTCTGGGTTGACTGAAGGTTAATTGTTAATGAGAGATCAGATCTATGAGGATGGGACCTGAATCTGAAAAGAACTCAGATTTCCTTGGACTAGAAAAGATTGCTTGAACTCCTGGTTTCAGTGAATGATTCTTCAAAATGATCTGAAATCCTGAAATGAAGCACGATGATCTGAACCAAAAATTTGCTTTATTCAATCCAAACTAGGTTTGGTCAACAGAAAGTTGTAAAGCTTTAGCAATAAGTCAGGGATGGTTTACACTTACTTTCACTACTGGTTCGCAAATGTGAGCATGCACCAGAGGTGTGTTTCAGCAGGTTCTGACCAGTTCTGGAGAACCTGTAGCGGAAATTTTGAGTAGTTCGGAGAACCGGTAGTAAAAATTCTGACTGGCCCCTCTCCCATCTATTCTCTGCCTCCCAAGTCCCATCTGATCAGGAGGAAATGGGGATTTCGCAGAAACCTTTCCCCAGAGTCAGGTGGGAATGAAGATTTTACAGTATCTTTTCCCTGCCATGCCCACCAAGCCACACCCACCAAGCCGTGCCATGCCCACCAAGCCATACCCACAGAACCGTTAGTAAAAAAATTTGAAACCCACCACTGGCACGCACGTATCTTCTGTGCATGTGCAGAGGGTAAAATATGGGACATGATGACATCCGGGCGGGTGGGCGGAGCCTCCCACAGCCGCCGTTACTGGTTCGCCCGAACCGGATAGAACCAATTGAATTCCACTATTGCAATAAGTATTAGTACATGATCATATTTATGGAAAAGGAGAAATATAAATTATAAGGATGTGCTGTGAAACATACAAATTTGAAGGCATGAAAACAATATTCTCTTTAATCAAAATATAAGGTGACAAAGTTGCATTGTGCTATTTAAAGGTATTTGACTGTGCTCAATTGCTCTGGCATAATTTTATCCACGTGGCAGTTTGTGACTATTGCAACGTAGACCAAATTTTTCTAGGCTAACTCACTCCTCTCAACATAATTCACTCACCCCACATCTCATGAATGAGTAAGCTACACATCAAGCCATTTTCTGTCTAATAACACTGCAGGCATTGCTTTCACTTGTTTGAGATTCTGAGATTTTCACGTCATCTCCTTCAACCTTTACAGAATCCTACTCAAGTTGTCTTCCTGGTTACGTCTTCCTGCTTATGATTCTGGGTATTTGTCCAAACTGCTAATTACTCCAAATGTCATTACACGCTACTGTTCACATATTGCCGGAACTATATTCTATCCAGCTATTTTTTGTTCTTTAGCCCCCTGGCAAAATCAGCCCTAAGGCAGGATGCTAGTCCTAAATGCTGAAGAGCTATAAAGCAATCATTGCATGCAATGCCAATACTTTCTGGTTAAATCAACATCCGTGGGAATGTCTCTAGTCAATAAAGAATCCATGATAATAAAGGGACCATATCTGCAGATTTCTTAAAGTTTCCTGTAAGAGCCAAAACAAACTTAAAAGGAGTATTGTTTGAATTATAAAGATGTTGGTGGCTGCTTGTGAAGTTTTAAGTGTTGCTGGATACTTTCTATGTCAAGATCACAGATAGCATGATAACTTGCATCTCTTCTTTCATTCTAAATGCCCCACAGCTTAGCTTGGCCATAGTTACACAACAAGGAAGTGAAATACTTCATCCTTCTGCCCCAAGTTTCCTCCAGATTCCAACAGAGATCTAGATAAAAGCAGTAGTGTCAGGAGTACAGGACACCGAAAAGCTGAATATCCAGAGAGGCTTCTTGAATTTTGGTGAGTGTATAAATACTTATGCTTGAGGGTCTGCAATGAATGGGCAGATTCTATTGCTTATCATTTGATAATGGGTAAGCAAGTAGAACGCCCCCCCCACACGTTTGCATTGCTAGTAAAATCTTCTAATATCATTCTTGGTTTAAAAGGCTAGGTAAAAGTACTTTGAAAGATGTGCTTTCGGAAAAAGAAAACTCCTTAAAGATACATCATTCATTTCACATCAGGTGCAATTTTAACACAGAGCTCTGTTATTTTACAACCCTAACTCTGTCCTTTCCTCCCACTTGTTTTTTTGTTTGTTTGTTTGTTTTCTCATCCTTCCACTTTGCGGTTTTTCTGTTGCCCTTCAAGATATTTTCTTTCCGAATCATTATCTCTGTTACTGCAAAACCTCCTTGTTACAAATGGGAAAATGCTGTTTGGTGAGTTCATCTTGGAATGTTGGCAGTAGCAGAAATTGGTCATTTTGAGCTGCTGCTTTTCTTCCCACAATTCAAATGTTTCCATTTGTCTTGGTAGAGTAGTCTAGATGTTAAGCTGATAAAATGAGAGACTCAGATTCAAGTCCCTAATTGACCACGGAGTTCGCTTGTTGACATTCAACAATTAATTTCTTTCAGTTCAGACTAACCAATATTGTTCTGTTCTGTTCTGTTCTGTTCTGTTCTGTTCTGTTCTGTTCTGTTCTGTTCTGTTCTGTTCTGTTCTGTTCAGTTAATATGACTTCCCCCTCTGAGTTGTTAAAGATCACTAGCCTCTACTGTATTGGTTTGACTCATGATTGTTATGTGATAGAAAGATATGGTGAGGCTCCAGTTTCCTCCATATTCTACGTTGTTGACCTAATCACATTGGTTCAGTTGCCTTTAGGGGTGTTTTCTCACTCCAAAGCACAAGAATACTTTAGAGATTGTTATAGAGCAGCTTTTTTGCCTGTTCTGTCAGTTGGTCCATTGGTCTTCACCATCATCTATTCTCACCAGTGGTGGGTTTCAAATTTTTTTACTACTGGTTCTGTGGGTGTGGCTTGGTGGGAGTGGCATGGCTTGGTGGGCATGGCAGGAGAAGGGTACTGTAAAATCTCCATTCCCATCCCACTCCAGGGAAAGATTACTGCAAAATCCCCATTTCCTCCTGATCAGCTGGGACTCAGGAGGCAAAGAATGGATAAGGGTGTGGCCAGTCAGAGGTGGTATTTACTGATTCTCCAAACTACTCAAAATTTCTGCTACCAGTTCTCCAGAACTGGTCAGTTCTCACTCACAATAGTAGAACTATGATGAATGTTTTAGAGATCATGGCTAAGATGTGGACAAGATTATCTTCCACACCCAGAACATTACAGTTGTGAGGATAAAATTATATGCTGTTGTGTTCAATTTAAGGAAGAGTGAATGTGTACACATTTTTTCCTCTCCACACACACATACACACCTTGCTGGGAAATGGACAACTTTGTGCCCATTTCTGGGAATCAACAAATGCCTGATTCTAGGGAATCTGCTGTTGCAGAAGGTCTGATTATCTTCAGCCTACTGATTGAGAACTGTCACTTTCATAACTTCAGGATGTATTATTGACACCAAAGAACTGGGAATTTTCTTCACCTTGAACAGCCAGTTTGCTGACACAGGAATTACCTTCTACTCAAACACACAAACTTTATCTAGTCAAGTGTGGTGCCTCCCTTCAAATTGCCTCTCTCTCTCTCTGTCTCTTCTCTTCTCTCTCTCCCCCCCCTCTTTTCCCCTTCTCTTCTTTCTCTTTCTTTCTCTCTCTTTCTCTCTTTCTCTCTTTCTCTCATCTCTATCATCTATCTATCTATCTATCTATCTATCTATCTATCTATCTATCTTCTATCTCTATCACCTATCTATCATCCATCTATCTATCTATATCACATCTATCTATCTATCTATCTATCTATCTATCTATCTATCTATCTTCTATCTATCTATCTCTATCACCTATCTATCATCCATCCATCTATCTATCTATATCACATCTATCTATCTATCTTTCTATCTATCTATCTATCTATCTATCTATCTATCTATCTATCTATCCCTATCACCTATCTATCATCCATCTATCATCTATCTATGTCACCTATCTCTATCTGTCTGTCTGTCTATCTATCTATCTATCTATCTATCTATCTATCTATCTATCATCTATCTATCATCTATCTCTATCACCTATCTATCATCCATCTATCTATCTATATCACATCTATCTATCTACCTATCTATCTATCTATCTATCATCTATCTATCTATCTATCTAAAGTAAACTATGTTCAGGACAGGTATGAATCAACCCAGAATGTCTTTTATGGCTTCTTTACTGGAAACATAATGGTCAATTCTTGACTCAGAATTTCCATAAGTGGAACTTTATCTATGTCAGCTTTTTATAAAAACCTGTGGTTTGATATTTGATCTCTCTTTCAACACTTTCTAAATGCTAAGTTGCAAAAGTTGAAAGGGCATTGGGATTAAAGGAAAAATGTGGTTGAAGGAAGTGGTCCCTTCAAGCTTTTTTAAAAAATGCAGTAAGTCAAAACAAAGGCTTATGTTTCACATGGCTCCTTTGTTTAAGCTGCTGCCTTAAGATTTCCAAAGAAGGCCAAGGTTATAAATGGATTATGACTTTATGATTTCTTTGATGTATAGTCTATTTTCTTTATGAGCTGAAAGTATCTATATTTTATTCTCACAAGGTTGATTCTATGAAGTAAGCTGGGAGTCAAAAGAGTGACTGTTCCAAATTCATGCAAAGAGATTTGCTGGTTCATGGTCCTAATTCAATACTTCATCCCTACACAACACTAGCTCTTCTGGTGTAATAAATACATATTTTTTTAAAAAATGGAAACTATCTCTTGATTTCTTCTTAGCTGAAGAGCAAAAATGAGACCTTTGGCATATATTAATCTTTGGCTTCTTGGCTTCTTCATGGCAGGTGAGTTGTCCCCTATATATAAAAAAGGTCTGAAGTCCAAGATGGGTGGGGAGATAAATTGTCTATTGATCAGTCAAAGGCCAAAATACATGGCTGTCAATAGAAGACAATATTTGTAGCTCAAGGTTGAGTTATAGAATCCTTCCACTCTGAGCTTGGTTGTTGCCTGCAAGCATTTCAATTCCAGACTAGGTAACATCGTCTATGCATATGAAGTGCACTGATGAAATTACCTAGACTGGTAATGAAATGCTTGCAAGCAAACAACCAAGCTCAGAGAGCACCAAGCACTATTTAGATGACTGTCAGGCTTCTAGTGATTTTTCAGGCTGCAGTTTGGCTCAGTGGTAAAATACCAGTTCTGCAAGCAAGGGATCTCAACTTTAATTCCTGGCTTCTCCCTATCACAAGATCTGGGAAACACTTATCTCAAACTATGGGCACCTTTACCATGGTTAGAATAAAGAAAACAAACCTAAGTAAGGACATTATTAATTTGGCTGCGGTAACAGCCAAAAAAAGCTAATATAATCCTTGGTTGTATAAACAGAGGCATACAATCAAAATCACGTGAAGTATTAGTACTGCTTTATAAAGCCTTAGTAAGGCCACACTGCATCCAGTTTTGATCACTGCATTACAAAAAAAGATGTTGAGACTTTGGGAAAAAGTGCAAAAGAAGAGAAACTAAGATGATTAAAGGCGTGGAGACAAAAACATATGAAGGAAAGCCGCAGGAAATGGGTATGGCTAGTCTAGAGAAAAGAAGGACTAGGGGGTGACATGACCCCCAATATCTGAGGGCCTGCCACAAAGAAGAGGGGGGTCAACTTATTTTCCAAACCGCCAGAAGGCAAGACGAGAAACAATGGATGGAAACTCATCAAGAAGAGAAGCAATCTGGAATTAAGGAGAAACTTCCTAACAGTGAGGACAATTAATCAGTGGGAAAGCTTGCCTTCAGAAGTTGTAGGAGCTTTATCACTGGAGGCTTTTAAGAAAAGGCTGGATAGTCACCTGTCTGGAATTGTATAGTCTCTTGCTTGAGCAGGGAGTTGGATTGGACTAGAAGACCTCCAATGTCCTTTCCAGCTCTATTCTGACTGATTGATTAATAAATAATGGTGACAGGGACCCTCCTAATCCCCTGTTAGGCCCAACCATTTTAAAGAAACAAAGAAGATGCTATCTTAAGTTCATAGACACCTCTTCCTACTCACCTTATGTTAAAAACAACTGATATCTTTTTCTCCTGAGATGGTGTCCACGTCAGGCCATTATAAACAACATAACAACAATGGAGCTTAGTGGGAAAATGTAATCTTATAGAGGTTGGGATACTGAGCTCCTCCCTGCATTCACTTATTTCATAGTCATGACATAACCATATCCCCTTTCCATCATTCATGTCTACTGTGCTTCCCCAGCTTCTCAAGCTGGATTCTGTCCAAGGGAATGGTTACGCTATCAGAGGAACTGTTATGGGCTCTTCCATGAGAAGCTGAGCTGGCATGAGGCCGAGGTAAGATATGAAATCTTAATTAAGAATTAAGAAAGTTGTGAAGAATACGGGATGGATGAAGCATCTGAGCCTCATGTGCTTCCCTCTTGTCTTCAGATCAGGTGCCAAAGCTATGGCCGGGGAACTCACCTTGCCTCTATCCTTACTTGGTCAGAAACATTGATTGTATCCAAACATATCTCTACTTATATAAACGAAAAAGGTGTTGATGTCTGGATTGGACTCCATGATGTTCGCCATGTAAGCAAGATCGTCCAGGTTTCTCTATCAATAACCAGTCCCCCATTCTTTTTTTTTCAACAAAATTTTATTGATTTTATGAAAGTACATAATATTACAATTCTACTAGCATCGGATAAGCAATGTTTATACATATATACAGGTTTAAAAATGGTGTCTTTTAATTTACTTATTCCTTTTATTAATCTCACCATCCTTTACTCCTTCCTTTATTTTATCATCCATCCATTTATACCACCCTTCCCATACGGAATAGTAGTCTGAATTTTCATCCTCGTCTATCTCATGAGTTAATTTACTCATCTCCGTGCATTCAAATACTTTTCTAATTATATGCTCTTCTGGTGGTAATCCCTTTTCTTTCCAGTATTGTGCATATATCAGTCTGGCAGCTGTAGTAATATGTATTATTAGATATTTCTTTTTTTTTTTTGCGTAGGCCCTTTTTAGAATTCCCAGGAGCCTGATTTAGCTCAGCAGACTAAAAAGCATAGTGATCAACACCAGCTGTCTGCAATTACTGTAAGTTCGAATCTCACCAGGCTCAAGGTTGACTCAGCCTTCCATCCTTTCTAAGGTAGGTAAAATGAGGACCCAGTTTGTGGGGGCAATAAGCTGACTTTGTATAAATATTCAAAAGTATGAAGGCTATTGCTTAACGCATTATAAGCCGCCCTTAGTCTCCGGAGAAGGGCGCCATATAAATCAAATAAAAAAAAATGTTTCCAGTGCCAATTCAATGTCTTCTCCAATTATTTCTTGTATCCATTTCCGAATCTTATTCCAGTATTTTTTTGCTTTGGGGCATGTCCACCACATATGGAAGAAGGTACCCTGGTGGTGGCCACACTTCCAACAATTTGGATTTATATTCGAGTAAATTTTTGCTAGCCTTGCAAGAGCTAGATACCACCTATATAGCATTTTATATTGATTCTCTTTGTATGCTACTGCTCTAGTTAATTTATAATTCTTATTCCAAATAACTTCCCAATCGTTCAAATTTATACTATACTATGCCCAATGTTCTTCTCCCATTCCTAACATCTATCTAACCTCTGTTGACTTGATGGTTCTTTTGTTCAGATTTAGTGTGTACTTCTTTTGTCTTGGTAATTTCAGAATAGGATCTGGAGGTGGACTGATGAGTCAGCTTTCAACTACAAGAACTGGATGCGTGGCGAACCCAACAATCTTTGGAATTCTGAATACTGTGTTGCTCTCCGAGCTGCCGCAGGTAGGTTTTCCATTCAGAGAAGGTTGCATGGTTTTGGGCCAGTCTGCAATCAGGATTGACCATCTGAAAAATACAAGTAATCCTTGTCTTATGACTTCACTTATCAACTGTTTGAAGTTATGATGGTGCTGAAAAAAGTGATAGATGATTGATCAAGTGATTGATTTTCACACTAATAACCATCGCAGCATCCCCAAGGTCATGTGATAAAAATTTAAGTGTTCGGCAATTGGCATATAATTTTGGCAGTTGCGGTTTTCCAGGGTTATGTGATTGCCTTTTGCAACCTTCTCAGATGCTTACAAAAAGTAAAGTCAATGGAGGAAGCTGGATATGCTGAACAGCAAAATCAATCAATCAATCAATCAATCTTAAAATTGGGTTCAACTCACTTAATGACTTAGTACCGTATTTGCTTAGTACCGTATTTTCCGGCGTATAAGATGACTGGAAGTATAAGACGACCCCCAACATTTCCTGTTAAAATATAGGGTTTGGGCTATACTCGCCGTATAAGACTACCCCTCTTCCAATGCACACCAAAAAAAAAAAAAAAGCAAACAAACAAACATCAACTGGCTCACCCACAATGTAAAAGCAGCTGTGCTTGACCCAAAATGGCCGCTGCAACAAGCAGGAACCTCACACAGCCACAAAAAGCCCAAAAAAACAACTTTCACACTTTACATACACAAAATTCCACATACAGCGTTGTGAGATTTTGTGTGTTTGTGTAGTTAGAGTGAAACACTACAGAAACACACTAAATCTCAGAAACTTGCACAAATATTATTTTATTTTATTTTATTTTTATTTTTATATGAAAGCTAAATTTAAAACTTCCTAAAGCTCCCAAAGGGGAAAAAAACTTACCCAATAGAACAGGGGTCTCCAAGCTTGGCAACTTTAAGACTTGTAGACTTCAACTCCCAGAATTCCTCAGCCAGCTTTGCTTTACTGGCTGAGGAATTCTGGGAGTTGAAGTCCAGAACTCCCTGCCTGCTTGGGATCGCCAGAGCCATTTCTAAGGGAAAAACTTTTTTCCTTTTACTCTGACGATCCAAGCCGAGTCACCTGATTAGCAGGCAACTCAGCTGGGATCGCCAGAGCCATTTAAGGCTCGTCAGAGCCTTTCAGGCTGGTCTGCCTGGTTACAGGAGAAGGACACCCGGCGTATAAGACAACCCCCAACTTTTGAGAAGATTTTCATGTGTTAAAAAGTCATCTTATATGCCGGAAAATACGGTAATGGAAGTTCTGGTCTTAAAGTAGTCATAAATTTAGGATTATGTGTAGGGTAAATTAAGTGGATCCATAGTTTAATCTCATAATTAGGCGTTTTTAAGAAATAATTGGTAATCAGGATGTAATATCGAAGTGGTCATCTCAAGTGAGGTGAACCAGGACCTCATGAGGTTCACCAACTCTTTTGGTAGACTTGGTGTTCTTCTTCTTTACTTCCTGTTTTACCACTTTGTGGTACGGAGGGATGTGGCTTTGTTACACTATAAAATTTGCCCAGCTGCTTTCAGTTGATTTGCTATTGCACCATGGTGTATACATGTACGTTATTAGTCTATATCAGTGGTTCCCAAACTGTGCGCCGCGGCTCCCTGGGGAGCCGCGCTATCGTCATAAGGGCGCCGCGAAATATTCCGCCCGCTGGGTCTAACGTCTAATGCGCATGCGCAGTTGCAAGTCGGATTGCTATGGGAGCCGCGCAGTTGCAAGTCGGATTGCTATGGGAGCCGCGAACCGAAAACGATTGGGAACCTCTGGTCTATATTGCTGCCCGTCTCATGATAAGTGAATGACAGCTCTGCCTAGAAATATGGTATGCTGAAGAGGGGACAGGGACATTTCTCTGGGTTTCATTTTCTCATTGCAGCTTACAAGGGATGGATCGATGCTGTTTGCATGAAGAAAAAAGCCTTCATCTGCAAGCATCAACTTTAAAAAAATGAAGGCATCTCACCTAAAGAATCATCATCTCGAATCAGGTGGAGATACACGCTGTTCCATCCAGATCCCCTTCTTTAAAACATTGTAGGCATTCATTGCTTGAACAGTTTCTGTGATCACCGGCTTCCTTTGCATTTAGCATCACACAGGACTATATCTTTGGCATGGTTATCCCTTGAAAGCCATTGTGTCAATAAACATCATTACAATCTGCATTTCTTCCATTTGATTTCCCTCTGAAGTATCTGCGCACAGTTCCCTCTCAATCGTCAAAATAAAGGTGTGGGTCTATCTGTCTGTCGCAGAATTGCTTTTGCTATAATGGATATGTTGAGCATCAGATGGTCCCTAGTTCTAAATTCCATTGTAAAATCAACTGTTTTGTCCAGCAAAAGAGTCTCTTTGTGGTCTATTTGGGGACCCTGAAAGATGATGGACATACACATTGCATGTTGAAATCACATGTTCAACAGAGGTGGTATTCAGCAGGTTCTGACCAGTTCTGGAGAACCGATAGCGGAAATTTTGAGTAGTTTGGAGAACCGGTAAATACCACCTCTGACTGGCCCCACCACCATCTATTCTATGCCTCCCGAGTCCCAGCTGATTGGGAGGGAATGGAGATTTTACAGTATCCTTCTCCTGCTATGTCCACCAAGCCATGCCACGCCCACCAAGCCACGCCCACAGAACTGGTAGTAAAAAGATTTGAATCCCACCACTGATGTTCAAGGACTTAGATCTCCAGGTCAAAAGATCAAGAAACAGAACCCTGTTGCACCTTGCTGAGTTATTCAATCTGGAGAAAGCAACAGCATGAAAATAAGCAGCAAATTCATATTTACCCAGGGATTACATGATAGAAGAAAGTGATAGTATGATAATTTAGTGTTGAAACTATTTTAAATTCAATAAGGAACTTATAATAATGTTGTCTAAGTCTAATGAATCCATTCCAATGCAAGACAGATAACCCTGTTCCATTAAGCAAGATTTTCTGGTAGAGATTTAGAGAATGGGATTAAAGTAAATTTATGCACAAAGGCATACCCTGACAATATACATGCAACAATACTATGGGATGTTGTCTGCACTGTTCTCTACAATTCAGAACTGCATTCAATTCAAAGTCACTTTTCACGAGATGGACGGCGATATAAATTTGATGAATAAGTGAATATTTCACATGCCCTCTTCCTTTGTTGTGAAGAAAAGAAGTGGGTGTTATTCTTTTATTTGCTTTCCACTAGGTTATACAATCAATGTTGGTTTTTCAATGTTTATTTCCTTATCCAAATAAATATTAGCTCAGTGCTCTTTCTTCAAAGCTGTCATCAGTTGCTTTCCCCTTGAATAATGAAAAGGTTGGATCATAATTTTGAAGCGCTTAACTGTGGTTAAGATACATCTGTTTGGACTGTTTGGACCTGTTAATTAGAAAGATGTCCTCAAAGGAAAAGAGATTCACATGGGAAAGTCTCAAAATATGGTGGTTAAATCTCTTGATAAATCTTTGCAGAAAAGTTTGTTTTTATGTCTTTTAAAGTAGAGTGATAATGATAGGAAACCTGAATAAGATGGTTCTAATAGGAATAATATTTCTTTTTTTTCCTTCAAAATTTTTTATTAATTAAAAAGTACAAATAAAATATTTCTAATCTGGTTATTAATAGCAATAACAATAGCAATAGCATTTAGACTTTATATACCGCTCCATAATGTTTTACAGCACTCTCTGAGCAGTTTACAAATGTCAGCATATTGTCTCCAACAATCTGGCTCCTCATTTTACTGACTCAGAAAAATGGAAGGCAAAGTCAACCTTAAATACATCAGGATCGAACTCCTGACTGTGGGCAGAGTCAGCCTGCAATATTGCATTCTAACCACTGCACCATCAGGACTCAGCATTAAACAAGGAATTGATTGAGGAATTAAACATGGATGCTACCATGAAACTAAATGCTTTATGTATTGTTAAAAACAGGGCTGCAAAGCTGTTTAGCAGAGAGAACATCTCATATTTGAAGAGAGAAACTATAATGCAGCAGTGAAATGCACTTACCTTTGCTACCGGTTCAGGAATGTGAGCACACGCGCCTCTTCTGCACATGCGCAGAGGGTAAAAAACAGGACATAATGATGGTCCGGTGGGTGGGCGGAGCCTCCCACTGCTGGCGCTACCAGTTCGTGCGAGCCGGATAGATCCGGCAGGATTTCACCGCTACTATAATGTGAAGTTAGCAAATTTCACCATATGAATTACCATATTGCTTACACATCATTGTCAATGCTTGCAAAGCTCTAATAAATTTAAAGTACGAATGCAAAAATAATGGGATTTCAAATTTGTGGATGATGAGATGACATATGTGGGTTTTTTCAATGTAATATGGAATTAAAATATATTCTTGCTTCATGGAAGATCAGTAGAGAGCTGGGGAATTCCACATAAGTTTCAGCCATTGCCTTCTTGGTCTCCCAAGTCTCTGCTCTTTGAAATAGAGAGAAATACATTTCTACATTTATATCAAAAATATTTTTTGCTACAATGAGGATGCTTTTTCTTTCATAAAAACAACACCAGATCCTTAAGAGATGGAATCATTTGACTCACATTCTTCATTTTGGAACAATTGCAGGATTTTACCTTTTATTTTGCATTTTTGAATTTAAACATAGGTACTTTGTTTAAGAGCGACATGGTGGCTCAGTGGCTAAGATGCTGAGCTTGTTGATCAGAAGGTCGGCAATTCAGTGGTTCAATTCCCTAGTGCCGTGTAACAGGGTGAGCTCCTGTTACTTGTCCCAGGTTCTGCCAACCTAGCAGTTCGAAAGCATGTAAAAAATGCAAGTAGAAAAATAGGGACCACCTTTGGTGGGAAGGTAACAGCGTTCCGTGCACCTTCGGTGTTTAGTCATGCCGGCCACATGACCACTCAGATGTCTTCAGACAGCGCTGGCTCTTCGGCTTTGAAACAGATGAGCACCTCCCCCTAGAGTTGGGAACGACTAGCACATATGTGCGAGGGGAACTTTTACCTTTAACCACGCTGGATATCTCTAAGATTTCCCCTCAAGTGAGAAAATGGGCTATCATTTCCACCTGAGTTTCTTTTTGGCTACTCTCTTGTTAATAGTATTTTTTTTTATTGTTGCAAATAGTGTAGGGATACCATTCTGCTGTCTGCTCTATTTTTCTCAAAAATAATTTGTTTTGAACACATTTTTGTACTTTTAACCAGTGTGAAGGACACAGAATTTGAGGATGAACAACTATTTTTATCCCTTCACCACAAACTGCTCAAATTTCTTTTCATTTATGATAACCAAAAAAATCAACATCCCCATTGAGTAATTTCAGTTGTAGGTAATACAATTCTCGGTAGCTCTGTCAGAATGAAGATGGCGAAGACTCTCAACAAAATATCACTCAGTGAGCGAACTATACCTTACATATCCAGATGCTCCATTTACCAGATTTTCTTATTTTATTCAAATGCCTCTTCTTGAAAAGTCAAGAAAGGCTCACATCTAAAACAATGCACACTAACACAAAAATAAGAGCAACCACACAATCAGAATCTATAAAGTGTAACAGGTTGCAGTGTGTTGCCAACATTGGTTAATTGTATAAAAGCTACGGTAAGTAGAGTTGAATCAGTTTGTTACCTTGTTGGATCATTAAAAAAAATCTTGGTCTGAAGGCTACACCAGAACTGATATTTAATAGGTCCAGACGAGGACTGTCAGCCCACTCAGGTAAATTTGTTAGGACCAAAGGTGGTATTCAGTAGGTTCTGACCAGTTATGGAGAACCGGTAGTGGGATTTTTGAGTAGTTCGGAGAACTGGTAAATACCATCTCTGACTGGCCCCACCCCCATCTATTTTCTGCCTCTTGAGTCCCAGCTGATCGGGAGGAAATGGGGATTTTGCAGTAACCTTTCCCTGGAGTGGGGAGGAAATGAAGATTTTACAGTAACCTTCTCCTGCCACACCCACCAAGTCATGCCATGCCCACCAAGCCACACCCACAGAACCGGTAGTAAAAAAATTTGAATCCCACCACTGGTTAGGAAACACAATCAGATAAACTAATTTTACTTCATTGTAAGGTTATAATAATGGCATCTCGACTGTCTGACTGTACAAATCTCCTGCCATCACTTTTAATGATCTGATACTTCTAACAAATCTATAAATAATATCTAACAAAATGAAATTCAACGTAGAGAAAAGTCTTATACTTAGGCAAGAAAAACCAAAAGTACAGATACAGATTGGGTAAAACCTGGCTTAATAGCAGTAACTGTGAGAGGGATCTTGGAGTTCTAGTGGGCAATCAATTAAATATGAGTCAGCAGTGTGAGGTGGCAGTCAAAAAACTCAATGCAATCCCAAATTCTATTAATAGAGGGATTGAATCAGGTTCACATGACATAATAATACCACTCTATAAAGCCTTAGTAAGACCACACTTAGAATACTGCATCCAGTTTTGGTCACCACACTATAAAAAAGATGTTGAGACTCTAGAAAGAGTGCAGAGAAGAGCAACCAAGATGATTGGGGACTGGAGGCTAAAACATACAATGAAAGGTAGCAGGAACTGGGTGTGGCTAGTCTAGTGAAGAGAAGGACCAGGGGAGACATGATAGCAGTGGGGCTGCTACAGAGAGGAGGGTGGTCAACCTATTTTCCGAAGCACCCAAAGGCCAGACAAGGAATAATGGATGGAAACTGATCCAGGAGAGATTCAACCTAGAAATAAGGAGAAATGTTCTGACAGTGAGAACAATCAACCAGTGGAACAGAAGTTGCCTACTGAAGTTGTGGGTGCTTCATCCCTGGAAGCTTTCAAGAAGAGACTGGATTGTCATCTGTCAACAATGGTATAGATTCTCCTGCTTGAGCAGGGGGTTGGACTAGATGACCTACAAGGCCCCTTCCAACTCTGGTATTCTGTATTCTACTTTAAAGTGGGTCCTTCCCAAATTTCTTTTTCTGCCTGTTAAGCTGCAGTTGGCACCCTTCTCTCTTGACCAATAATTTCCTAGGCAGCATATATTCCCCTTTCCCCTCAAAGTCATTGTCACATACCATTATATCAACACAAAACACAGTTGTGAAGGCAAAAATCTGATGTCCTCTTTCAACATGATGTCCTCTTTCAACACTCATGCGCTAGTCACCTCCCGGATCAACTACTGCAATGCTGTCTACCTGGGGCTGCCCCTGAGGACCACCCGGAGGCTTCAGCTGGTGCTGAATGCGGCTGCGTGGTTGTTGCGGGAGGAACCCGATATTCCCATATTACACCACTCCTGTGTGGCTTGCATTGGTTGCTGGTTGCCCACCGGGTGAGATTCAAGGTGCTGGTGTTAACCTATAAAGCCCTTCATGGTTTAAGTCCAGGTTATTTGTCGGACCATCTGCAACCAGCGTCAACTTCCCGTCACCCGGTACGCTCTCACAGAGAGGGTCTACTCAGGGTGCCGTCGGCCAGACAATGTCAGCTGGCGACCCCCAGGGGTAGAGCCTTCTCTGTGAGCGCCCCCACCCTTTGGAATCAACTTCCCCTGGGGCTCCGGTTGGCCCCTGACCTCTGTACCTTCCGCCGTGAATTGAAAACCTGGTTATTTATGTCCCCCGGCCTGGACTGATGGGGTAGTATATTTTTATTTTTTTAAAATACTTTTTAGATTTTTATGTGTATTTGTTGTTTTTAACAGTCGCTTGGTCGATTGTCATTGTGAGCCGCCCTGAGTCCTTGGAGATAGGGTGGCATACAAATTTTATAAAATAAATAATAAATAAACAGACCCAAATGGCCTCTTTCTTGAGTGATGGCTAAATGAAAGAACAAGCCTCTTACTTGACTCTAAATTATTATCTGAAGCTCAGTCACACAAGCTAAAAGAGGAGGACCACTCAGACAGCGGCCAAATAGATGGTTATTTTGGATGGTGAAAAAGTCATAGGAAGGGGTATTTTTCAAGTCCAAATGAATATTATGCAATGAATGGTGCAATTCCAATATTGGAATTTGGGACTTTCTTCCAGGGGGGAGTAACTGTGTTGAGAATGATTGGTAAATTAAACAACTGGTAACCCAAGTGGGAGAACTAAATCCAATTATACTACTTCTAGGGTTATCAAAACAGCAGGGCAAACTATGAATGGGATGAAAAATAAAGATTATGAAATAATTTGGGGGTTTGAAGAAAACGGAAGTGAGAGAATGCTGGAAGGAGCACCTGCATGGGAATAAACTTGAAAACAGAATTCAAACAAAAGTTACTAATGTCCAGGAAAACAAATTAGAACAATTAATCAGTGGAACAACTTGTCTCCAGAAGTTGTGAATGCTCCAACACTGGAAGTTTTTAAGAAGAGATTGGATAACCATTTGTCTGAAGTGGTGTAGGGTTTCCTGCCTAGGCAGGGGGTTGGACTAGAAGACCTCCAAAGTCCCTTCCAACTCTGTTATTCTATTCTATTCTATTCTATTCTATTCTATTCTATTCTATTCTATTCTA
>WNWU01013381.1:62950-83872 GCA_012654045.1 Ptyas mucosa | reverse complement strand
AATTTTAATTTTAATTTTAATTTTAATTTTAATTTTAATTTTAATTTATATGCCGCCCTTCTCCGGAGACTCAGGGCGGCTTACAATGCGTTAAGCAATAGCCTTCATACTTTTGTATATTTTATACAAAGTCAGCTTATTGCCCTCACAATCTGGGTCCCACAATCTAGTTCCACCTCCCATTCAATCAGGAGACCCTATACCATTTCAGATAAATGATTGTCCAGTCTCTTTTTGAAAGCCTCCAGTGATGAAGCACCCACAACTTCTGAAGGCAAGCTGTTCCACTGGTTAATTGTTCTCACTGTCAGGAAATTTCTCCTTAGTTTTAGGTTGGTTCTCTCCTTGATTAGTTTCCATCCATTGCTTCTTGTCCTTCTTTCTGGGGCTTTGGAGAATATGTTGACCCCATCTTCTTGGCAGCAGCTCCTTAAATTGGAGCAGTGCTATCATGTCACCTCAGCCTTTCTTTTCATTAGATTGGACATACCCAATTCCTGCAACTGTTGATGTCTTTTAGCCTCCAGTCTCCTAAGCATCTTTGTTGCTCTTCTCTGCATTCTTTCCAAAATCTCAACATGCCTTTTATATCATGGTGACCAAAACTGGATGCAGTATTCCAAATATGGTTTTACCAAGGCGGTAAAGCAGTACTAACACTTCATGTGATCTTGATTCTATCTCTCAGTTAATGCAGCCTAGGCTTGCATTAGCTTTTTTGGCAGCTGCAGCACACTGCTAGCTCATGTTTAAGTGGTTGTCCACTAGGAATCCAAGATCCATCTCACAGTTAATGCTATTGAACCAAGTTCCACTTATTCTATAGTTGCACATTTGGTTTTTCTGGCCTAAAACCTTACTTTTCTCACCACTGAACTTCATTTTAGATAGGGCCCAGTGTTCAACTTTGTCAAGATCCTTCTGGATCTTGAACTTATCTTCTGGAAGGGTTGGCTATTCCTGCCAGCTTGGTGTCATCTGCAAATTTGATCCCCTTCTATTCTCTCAGTTAAAACATTTATGAAGATATTGAAGAGTAATAAGTTAACATTTTTTGTATAAGACATCTTCACCTATTTCTCATACACCTTCTCCTTTAATTTATATAGTTTTATAAGAGGAATCATGAAGAAAGGGAGGTAATGGAGAAGAGAATTCAGGATTAAAATAGGTTAAGAAGGGAAGACATCTGTACAATCTCATATTATTGTGAGTTGGATCTTCCACTCAGCTTAAAATATGTGTTAACATACACCAGTGTGATAGCTTTAGATGAGTCCTCATGCTGCCTTGAACTCTTAAAAGGAAAATAAAGGATCCAAATGCATGATATCTGGAGACCTTATAAACTCCTGGGATGAAAGAAAGGAAGCCACACAGTGTCAGGCAGCCATTTTTGAACAAATTGAAAGTATGGAGGTATTGTAGATCATTTGCAATACGCAATTGCTCTCCAACTCTTCTTGGCATATCATGCCCCACTCCTTTGTGTGGTGTTGCTCCTATCCTGCTCATTTAGTTGGAAACTCTGAAAGTGTTGCAGAAACTCAACAGAATATCAGAATGGTGGATAGTAGCAACATAATGCTCAGTTTAGAGAAATTCCCAGTTTCTTGAGAAGAAAATAAAATAAAAGAATATAATGTAGATATTATGAGGTATGATTATTTTTTTTTATTTTATTTTTAGATTTCTATACCGCCCTTCTCCCTGGGGACTCAGGGCGGTGTACAGCCAAGTAAAAACACACAATATAAACATTAAGAACAAATTAAAAAGAATATCTAAATTGGCCCAAATTTAAAAAACACCCCAGTTTAAAATTATTTAAAAGGCTTTGCTTAGGCCAGCCCGGCTTGTTGGAAGAAAAATGTTTTAAGGGCACGGCGGAAGGCACTGAAGTCATGGATTCTTCTTATCTCTGGGGGCAACTGATTCCAGAGGGCGGGTGCCCCCACAGAGAAGGCCCTCCCCCTGGGGGTCACCAGCCTGCATTGCTTGGCCGATGGCACCCCGAGGAGGCCCTCTCTGTGGGAGCGCACGGGTCGATGGGAGGTCGTCGGTGGCAGAAGGCGGTCTCGCAGATAACTGGGCCCTATGCCATGGAGCGCTTTAAAGGTGGTAACCAGCACCTTGAAGCGCACCCGGAAGACCACTGGGAGCCAGTGCAGCTCGCTCAGGAGTGGTGTTATGCGGGAGCGCCATGTAGCCTCCGTAATTACCCGCGCGGCCGCATTCTGGACCAGTTGGAGCCTCCGGGTGCTCCTCAAGGGGAGCCCCATTATGAGGTTATGTAAGGAATTTTGTTGCTAATCCTAGTTATAATGTGCTCCATTTCATTCATTTGGGCTCTGTCTTTAACAGAACATACATGTTTGAATAGAACCAAACCCGTTAATTGTATTTAGGGATAAATTATTAAGGTCCAAGTGGAAAAAATAAAGTTCATTAAGATAGTTAACTATTTCAATAGAAAGCCTACCTCTTGAAATACTCTGTCTTCTATGTGGGGAAACAAGAAGAAGGAAGGAAGAATTCTGACCTTTCTAAAAGTAGTTGAAGTGGAAAGGCCAAAATCATTTCCTCACTTGAAACATAGAGTATCTCATAGATCTACAAAGCTATTATTGAGACAACATAAAGCCTGTTCTTACTACACATCTATCAGCTCAGTGATGGCTGAAATGCCTCATGGTGTTTTTCTCACAGAATGGGACAACTTGCCACAGCCAACTTGCTGCGAACAACTTGCCATGGTCAACTTGCAATGGCCAAGTCACTGTGGGACTACTCACCATGGCCAACTTGCTGTAGGACAATTCACCACAGAACAATTTAATAATTCAATTTAATAATTAAAATTTTTAAAAGAATTGATTTTTGCCATTGACATTTCATTCTATTCTATTCCTTCTTTTGCATTCTTTCCTTAATCATTCTATTCCACCCTTTCTTTGATATTAGTGTCACTCTTGACCTGCAATGAATTGTCCCCTGGCGAGTTGGCCATGGCAAGTTGACTGTGGTGAGTTGGCCATAGTGAGGTGTCCATGGCAAATTGTCATAGACCCTTTTCCTCACTAGGATTTCATAGATTGTGAACCACCATGTACTGATGATTCAGAGAAGCTATAAACCTAGTGAGATTGTAACTTTGAAGTTCCTCTCAATGACTTTTTCAATGAAAGGAAAGCAGAAGAGGAACACGTATATGAATAAAGAAGGAATTTTCACTTAATAACCCTTGTGATGACCAAATGTGGTGCCCAAATGTGTGTCCAAGGTCCAAATGGCCAGTTTTAAACATTGCCATCACTGAAGAGTGGTAGAATAGGGAAATTAGTTAGATAGGAAACATTACACATTCACTTCCTGTAATTGGACACTAGGTCCAGGCATTCAAACTGAAGCTACCCCCCTTGGCAAGACAATTCAGATGTCTTCAAAGTTTTCAAAACTTTGACTCTTCAAAGAGCCAAAGTTTCACTGACTCTTAAATTGTGTATCACTGAAGCAGGTAAATCAGCTTAAACAGGCAAATCCATCTTATCCAGCACACCAATCATATTTCTTCCAATGTACTTTCAAGAAAATTTCCATACTTCCTCAATTTTTAGTGATAATAGGACATGCAAGGATGTAGCCTTTCTCCCATCTGGCTGATCTGCATTAGAATTTTCAGCAAAGCAATATACGTTAATTCTGAGTGGATTAAATTTAATTTGAGGCCCCTCACAGCAAAATTGCCTCCAGACATTCATTCGGGATTTATACTGCATTTATACAACAGCTGGAATATCAGGACTGTGATCACCGAAATCAGGATTCTATGATTTTAGTTAGGACTCTAATAATCTCAAGATCTGTTCAATTCAGTGAGATTTTTTGAAAAGGGCATTGGACACCCTAGAGCCATGGTAGAGCAGTGGTTAGAGTGCAGTACTGCAGGCTACTTCTGCTGACTTCCGGCTGCCTGCAATTTGGCAGATTGATTCTCACCGGCTTAGGGTTGACTCAACCTTCCATCCTTCCGAGGTGGGTAAAATGAGGACCCAGATTGTTGAGGACAATATGCTGACTCTGTAAACTGCTTATAGAGGGCTGTAAAGCATTGTGAAGTCGTATATAAGTCTAAGTGCTATTGCTATTGCTAGAGCAGGATCCCCAATCTTTCTTGGTCTATGGACTCTATGGTGATGGCAGTGGCACCGGTGAGGAGATGATTTTGCATATAGAACCAGCTCCCACACAGGTGCAAATGAAATTTTGCCCACCACTTGCAAGGCCCAGTACCCAAATAGCTGTGTCCCCAGGGTTGGGGATCCTTGGCCTAGAGGATGTTTGGTATATTTTGGATGGCAGATGTTTAAAGTGGTAGAGTGACTTTCCCCCATAAATTGGGCTTTTATCAGGGGTGAAATCCAGCAGGTTCTGACAGGTTCTGGAGAACTGGTAGTGGAAATTTTGAGCAGTTCGGAAAACCGGTAGAGGAAATTTTGCTTTGTTGAGTAGTTGTTTTTTTTTTTAAATTTGATTTATATGCCGCCCTTCTCCGGAGACTCAGGGTGGCTTACAAGGCGTTAAGCAATAGCCTTCATACTTTTGTATATTTATACAAAGTCAGATTATTGCCCCCACAATCTGGGTCCTCATTTTACTTACCTTAGAAAGGATGGAAGGCTGAGTCAACCTTGAGCCTGGTGATATTTGAACTTGCAGTAATTGCAGGCAGCTGAATGTTAATTACAGTGCTTTAGTCTGCCACGCCACCAGGCTCCTTGAGTAGTTGAGTAGTTGAGTAGAGGAGTAGAGAACCAGAAAATATCACCTCTGGCTGGCCCCAGAGTGGGGTGGGAATGGAGATTTTGCAGTATCCTTCCCCTGGAGTGGGGTGGGAATGGAGATTTTGCAGTACCCTTTCCCCAGGAGTGGAGTGGGAATGGGGATTTTGCAGTATCCTTCCCCTGGAGTGGGGTGGGAATGGAGAATTTGCAGTATCCTTCCCCTGCCACACTCAACAAGCCTAAGGTGACCAGACGTCCCGCTTTTGGCGGGACAGTCCCGATTTTCAACAATTTGTCCTGCTTCCTGTGGCATTTTAAAAATGTCCCGATTTTTGGAAAGAATGCAGGACAAGCTAGGGAACGGCGGGAGAACGGGGTTTGCTTACCCCACCCACTCCCAATCTATTGCTGCCTCCTGAGTCCCAGCTGATGGCTAGAGGGAAAAAACCTGTTTAAATTCTTGCCGCGGGGCTTCAAAGGGCTGCCCTACAGCTGATCAGTGTTAAAAGAAAACAAATGAGTAGACCCATGTCTGCAAAAATAGAAAAAACAGCCCCTTTCAGGTTCAGTATAGGTTAATTATCATAAGTTGATTTGAACAGCCTCCCAATTCTCAGCTGATTTGCTCTCAGCTGTTTTGGTCTTTTGCTGGCTGCAAAGAGTGCTGCTGGAGCACATTTTTTTTTCTCCTTTTGCAATTCAAGTTGAAACCGAAACCGAAATTAAAGCAGGTTGTTGGCTTTGCTGTTTGCTTACAACGTTGGAAAGGCAGACTTCTTTTCTTTTTCCTCATCAAAAAAGGTAGGTGCAAACAATGGGAAATTTATGGCAAATGGCAAAAGAGGAGAGTTCAAGATTTTAAAACACAAAAGAAAAATAAGCTCTATTTAAATAGGGAATTGTAATATTGTGTTGAAAGCAGATATGGTTAAGTTGTGATTTGGAGGAATATATGGGGAAAACTATTTGGTTTATTATTATTGGTAAATATAATTAATGGATTTGTAAGAAATTGGATTGCATGGAAATAATTGAAATATTCATGTTCATATTGATTAATATACAAAAAAGATAGTTATATAACTAATTGATTTATATTAAAATGTTGAATTTGTATTAAACAACTGTAATATTACATAATTAAGCAATGTGAGGATGGATATAAAAATAGATGACAATGGGAAGGGGTATAATATAGAATAGAAGGGAAAAATTGAATTTGATTAAGATTAGAGATGTGGATGAAGAGTAATATTGGTTTTTTAAAAAAATAGATGAGGAATAAATATGGTAAAAAGGAAATATAGACATTGTAAATTTCAGTGAAATGACTAAACACTGTTTAAATTTGTGAACCAGCCAAATACTCTGTTCAAAGAAAATACATTGTATGTTTGTATGTGTGTTTCTAATTATTGCTATTTATTCATATTTGTTCTCTTTTATTCTTTAAAGTTTAACAATTCAATCTTTATCTTAATATCTTTATATTTGTTTGGGGTTGGTTTTCTTCCCTTTCATCTTTTTTATTGTACAGCAATCTTTCTCCTCAAACCTACCACCTCTCTCTTTCCTTTCCTTCTTACTTTCTCTTCCCCCCCTCTTCTTCTCCTCCCTACTTCCTCTTCCTTTCTTCTTCTCCTCCTCTCTTCTTCCCTCTCTTAACCTCACTCCTACTCTAATTTCCCTTCCCTTCCTTCATCCCTCTCTATTGCTGTATCCTTTTATGCATATGGACTACTCAGAGGGCTGAAAAAGTTATTTTTGACTGGTCCTTGCACTTTTGACCAGTCCTCGAACTTACAACTGTCCTCACATTTTACATTTTTGCCCTATCTTGTCACCATGGTGAAGGGAAGCAGTTGTAAAATGAGTGACACCATTTTTAAGAATGCTACAATGGACATAAATAATGACCAGTCATAAGTGCGAAGACCGGTCAAAAGTGCGAGGACCTGTCAGAAATCACTTTTTTCAGCCCTCTGGGTAGTCCTTTTGTGCACATGGACTACTCAGAGGGCTGAAAAAGTTATTTTTGACTGGTCCTCACACTTTTGAGCAGTCCTCGAACTTATGACTGTCCTAACATTTTATGTTTTTTCCCTATCTTGTCACCATGGTGAAGAGAAGCAGTTATGAAATGAGTGTTTATGTTTGTTTATGTTTATTTGATTTATATACCGCCCTTCTCCCCGAGGGGACTCAGGGCGGTGAACAGGCAGAGATAAAAAACATAAATACAAAATTTAAAACCGAATTAAAACCAAATTAAACAATTGCCCAACAATTCAAAATTCATTTTTTTAAAAAGTATATAAATCCCAGATCTAAAAATTTGAATTATACAATTTAAAATTTTCTTATAAAAAGGGGAGATACTATGCCAGGCCCGCTTGATGAAATAAAAAAGTTTTTAACTCACGGCGGAAAGCATGAAGGTCCGGGAGTGACATGGTTGTTAAGAATGCTGCACCAGCATTAATGTGAGGATGGTCATAAGTGTGAGGACCAGTCAAAAGTGCGAGGACCTGTCAGAAATGACTTTTTTCAGCCCTCTGAGTAGTCCCTATAGAATAAAATAATACTATGCATATTTTTTTTATTTATTATATTTGTAAATTGTACTTATGTTGAAATTTTAAAAAATATATTACAATACTATTTTTGCATTCTATGAAAATTTTTGTTGCTCCATATAGACCAAATTTTTAATCAAGCCCCCCCTCCCCTCCCCCGGTCAATGGTGTTCCTCTTTACCAATGTTAGAATCTGGTCACCTTAAACAAGCCATGCCCACAGAACCGGTAGTAAAAAAAATGGATTTCACCACTGGCTTTTATGCTTCCATTTAATGGTTGATGGTTTTACTTTAATGAGAAGACTCTATTGTACCTGATTTAAGAATTTGGATGGATGAGTTGTGCTCATTTTCCAACTTTTTTCCTAGTTTTACTTTTTTATTGTAGGAGCAAGACTAAACAATATTATTTCATGTGGTCAAGGATTAATTCATGCTTTCAAAAACTCTGGGTCTCCCCTCCCCCAAGATTCAGCCTCTCTGTTTTCTGTTTTCTTTTTCTTTGTTGTTTTTTAAATTTCCCCCCACATTTTTTCTTTTTGTGTATATGTATACGTTAGTTTAAATGTTTTTTGTTAATTAGACCAATAAAAATAGCTTTCTAAATATTTTATGATTTTGAGAAATTATCTTCAAGTTAGATTCTCCAGATTCAACTCAAAGGACTCATGGTTTTCTTCTGTACATTTAGGGGGATAAAAGGTTCGGGAATAGTTGTACATGTGCATATGTAGAGGTCAGCTGAGCAGGTCCCAATCAAATTGATTTAACTGTGTGAACTATAACAATCCTTAATTCTAAGTATAGAATATCAAAAGGTGGTGATGATGATAATAATGATACAATACTTGCCTAAAATTATACTAATCTATAGCTCAATCAAATCTTCTGAGCCAGTTGATTAAAGTACCACAATTAATAGTGTTAAAAAGAATCAATTAGATCCAGAAAGATCAATTAACACACACTCTTTTTCTTCATGCCTTGATAGAACCTTCAGTAATATGAATGCATTTTTTGAACCTCAAACATTTCTTATAAGAAGTTGGGTAATAAATAATCTTTTTTCCAAAATGTTTTTTTTTAACTAGTTAGACAAAATTATTCGAGACATAAATTATTTATTTATTTATTTACCAAAAATTTATATGCCGCCCTTCTCCCTAATGACTCAGGGCAGCGAACACAAGTTAAAAACATACAATAATAAAAGGTAAAGTAATTAAAACCCAGTTAAAACAACGACAATCAAAATAATAAAACCCAAGGATCAGGGTCAACCCATTTGTTGAAAGAGCCAAGTCTTTAAGTCCCGACGGAAGGATCGGAGATCAGGCGCCATCCGAAGCTCGATGGGTAACTCGTTCCAGAGGACAGGAGCGCCTACAGAAATTAGATGACCTGCTATCTGAATCTGATAATTCTATGGTGATATATTCACTTTTCATGACATCCCTTGAATTCTTTTCACAAAGTATGTGACTACTTGTCTGGCCAACATTATCAAGTTAATCTCAAATCATGAATGATTTTGTGAGACTTTAGCTGGACAATTCCTCTTCAGGTTTTGCTTTGAGAGGAATAGTCAGTATCCTATTTCCCCTATTTGTGAAGGATCAGATTTCCATTGCCTCAACCTATCAATATGGTATGAAACTTTTGCTTCCATCCCCAACTTCTTCTGTCCTCCTCTTCAGTGATGGACATTGCTCTCTGCAGAAGACAAACCTCCTTCATGGAGCAATATCAATTATGATGCACAGGCTGGTCATTCAAGGAACAAATTAAAAAAGATAAACATTTAATAGATTCACCAGGTAAGGTGCAATGATTAGAAAATAATTTATGACATAATCAGTGTGCTGGTTATGCTTTATCTTCTGTTGACAATTGTAACATTACTCATTACTAAAAATAAATCTATTCTATTTTATTCATGCAGTTTCACCTTCCCAAAAGTGATGGGACAAATAGTATGATAGAAAAAGTTGAGAAAATTTGATATAGTCATTCTGGATAACTCCTATGTATGGAAAACAACTATGTTATTTTTCTGGTTACTGAATGGATAACCATTCAGTACGATATGACTGGCCACTGTCTTCTGTAATATTTCTTGATTTCCCAGTTTATTCTACAATCCTGATGGCTTCTTCACTAAGCAGAATCTGACCCTGCTTAGCTTCTAAATCCAGGAAGATTGGCTAGATGGTGATGTCTGCTGAGGTAGGAAAGGGATACATTTTTATCTTCTTTGATTGATTTTTGAAGATCCTATTGCTTCTACGCCCACATGTTCAGGACAATTTCATGTACTATATCCATAGACCTAATACATTCTATTGTCAAGTGAACCTTGGAAGATTAGAAAAACCCAGCAACCGAACTGGTCTGTATTCACTCAGCTCCCTGATGGAGGGTTTCTTAGAAATTGGGGTGATAATAGAGCATTTGAAGCGAGAAGAGACACAACACATCTCCAGTGATTAAAGATGTGAATGTTAAAGATGTGGGGGCCAGTTGTTCAGCACAGGCTTTCAAGCAAGAAGGAGTTACTTAATTTAGGCCTGGTGTTTTTCAAATCTTTTGTCTACAAAATAGACCTTGGACATTTTTTTCTAAGATCACCAGAGGTGGGGGCCCCAGAGGAATGGAGATAGGTGTAGGAGATTTGGGTATTGTTGGTGTATCTGAGGGGGGGGGGTTAGCAGTAGGTCACAGCTCCCACCACCTCAGTGATCTCCTCTCAAACCTACAGTAGAACACATTCAGCTCATCTGCCATTTGACAATTCTCTTCAGTAACGAGGGAGATCTGCTTTAGCCAGTGATGTTCTTTAGGCTTCTCCACACATTGGAGTACTCATATCAAATGATCTACCATATTTTCTGGCGTATAAGACTACTTTTTAACACAGGAAAATCCTCTCAAAAGTCGGGGGTTGTCTTATACGCCGGATATAAGCCTACTGACACTCTGACTTCCCCAGCTGACCCCCAGTGATGGCGAGCCCCAGCTGGTGGGAGAAGCTCTGCGCAGCAACCAGCTGGGTCCAGCATTCAGCGGCATGCAGCCTTGACGAGATCGGCACAGATTCCTGAATCTGAGTTGCCAGCACTGACCGATGACGCTACGGGAGCGCCGACAACATTGAGGGGTAGTCTTATATGGAGCGTATAGCCCAAACCCTATATTTTAATAGGAAAAGTAGGGGGTCGTCTTATACGCCCAGTCGTCTTATATGCTGGAAAATACAGTAAGTGCCAAAGCCTACTGTAACAATATTGCCAAAAAGGCATTAAGGGTTGTAAACCTAATCTTGCGTAGCTTCTTCTCAGGTAATATTACACTACTAACCAGAGCATACAAAACATTTGCTAGACCAATTCTCGAATACAGCTCATCTGTCTGGAACCCGCACTGCATATCAGACATTAACGCAATTTAACATGTCCAGAAATATTTCACAAGAAGAGTCCTCCATTCCTCCATTCGCAACAAAATACCTTATGCCACCAGACTTGAAATTTTGGGCTTAGAAAATTTAGAACTACGCCGCCTTCGGTCTGACCTAACCATAGCTCATAAAATCAACTGCTGCAATGTCTTACCTGTCAATGGCTACTTCAGCTTCAACCACAACAATACACAAGCACACAATAGATAAAAACTTAAGGTTAACCGCTCCAAACTCGATTGCAGACAGTATCACTTCAGCAACAGAGTGGTCAATGCCTGGAATACACTACTTGACTCTGTGGCTTTATCCCCAAACCCCCCAAATTTTAACCTTAGACTGGCTACTGTTGACCTCACCCCATTCCTAAAGAGGTCTCTAAGGGGCGTGCATAAGAGCACCAGCATGCCTACCATCCCTGTCCTAATGTTCCCTTTAATTGTATTCATTTTATGTATTCAATTCATGCTTATACTTATATACAGTATATTATCTAATATGTTCTTGACAAATAAATAGATAAATAAAATATTGCTGACCAAGAGGCACAAAAGCACTCTTGTCCTCCTTTACATGTTTCTACTGGGGAGAAGGATCAATGAACCAAGAATAAAAACTTCAAAAAAGATTTGCATCAGAATATGTTTATTGATATCGCACTGCACGCAAGCCATGAAAAAGATCCAGAAGAAGAAGAAGACCAACGGGTAGTTCTTGTGACTTGATATTTGGAATAGGCTGGAAGCGAACTATAATGATATAAGTGGGAAGGCAACACCTTAGCATGGTGGAAAGCACTGGGAGAAGCTTCAGACGTCTTTAGAGCGGATGTTTGCAAATATAAGCATTGCGTACGTTGCACTGAGCATCATTCCATTGTTTAAAACCTAAAATAGAAATAATACGAAAATGCCAATATTATTATTTGCTATAAAGAAAATGACTTTATTTCTTCCTCAAATAAGCAGGATGGATCCACAGGAATCAGATTACGTACACTTATGCATATGTATCTGTGTATGTGTAATGGGAGAAATTAGGAAAAATGTAGTTTGATTTGAATTCCACCTTTTGAACGACTGAGTCTTATCCCCTTCTATTAAGATGTTTACCCACTCCATCCTAAAATTACATCAAATAATTTGTCTCTGAACTAATGTTAAATAATTTAGCAACCAATTTCAAATATATATCATATCCAATTGGGGAAAACATTGCCCAATTGGTATCCATAGTAACATTGAAACTAACGTCTTTCAAGCAAAATGGACTCTAATCAGTTATCTAAAGAATTTAAACTAAACATTTTGGTTATATTTTAAGATTTCTTACTTCCTTAGATCCTGAAGAAATATATTGCCACTGCTGATTGGATAGACAGACCAACTGACCTATGATTCCCCCCCATAAGATGAGAAAAGTTGGAAACTCTTGGAGAAGTTCAGAGAACTTTTGAGAAGTTTGCTTACCTGTGGATCGTCGCAGTTCCACACAGTGCTCATTGTTGCCATAGTTGTCTGGCTGGTAGTTCATCCAGGATTTGTAGTTGTAAGTGGATTCATCAGCCCATCTCCACTTCCCAGTCTGTGGAAAGGAAATGTGTTTCAGGGAATAGAAGCTTTGTCTAAAGATGGACTGGTAATATTTATCTATGATTATGAGTGTTTTAGTAGTTAAATATTGACCAGGAGTCTATAGGATTTAGGCAAGTCAATAAACATTGTGCCACTCTTGATAATGATAAATAAGGGCAGAATTAAATCAGATGATCTCACCTGACGGACATCATGGAGTCCAATCCAGACATTACCGAGTTCCCGTTGGTAAGTGGAGACGTGTTCAGCCACCAGGAGAGTCTCTGCTTTGGTAAGGATGGAGGCAAGGTGGGCCCCACGGCCATAGCTCTGGCACTCAATCTGAAGAAAACCAAAAAGAATATGACTTCTATGATCATTTTCCACAACACCAAGATCTGTGAAATTTCCCATGTGTTGAGTTCAGCTTCATAAAATTCCAAATGTGGTCAATTCTTGTTGCAATATGAATGGAAGATTTTTAAATCTTACTGGAAGATGCTAATATTACACATCAACTTAGTCCAATTCTTTATTTGCACTTAAACGTCTTTCTTTCCAGCTCCAGCTTTAAGAGTACTTTTATTCAGAGTGTAGGTAAAGAATATATAAGTTTCAAATGCAGGATGGTGAGATATATTATTTATGGTAGCTCAGGATTTGAAGCACAGACAATCCCAATCTATTCATCACCCTACAAACTTATAAATCATTCATTACACAAGATATTGACTGTCCTACCTCAGCTTCATGCCATGTCAACTTCTGATCAAAATATGCATAACAGTTGCCTTGGTTTTGCAGCCACTCCCTGGCGCAGGTGTCAGCTTCCACTGCATTGCAAGAAGGTAGTGGAAAAGAAATTTAAAATAGAGAATGACTTGATGTTTATATAAAATTCTGAGAACATAAGAAACATCTTTCTAGATCGGGTTGTCTAATTCAATAGTTTTTTCACAGTGGCCAACTGGAAGAACTCAAGAAGACACCAAGTATGAAAGGAAGAGTTGGAGACCTTTCATTATGTAGTCACCATCACTTTGACATCAATGAGGCCCTTATGCTGTAAGATATCAAAGCAACTCTTGCTTCTTATACTTCTAAAAAATTGTGCAGTGTGTTGAAAGCCAGTGATGCACTCCTATCAAAATATGTCAAAGGAACTCACCTTGAAGGAAAGGACTGCTGAAGAAGATGCCAAGAAGACAAAGGCTGAAGTAGGCGAGGAGACCCATTGTCTGGCTGACCTTCAAAGAGATAAAGGAATACTAAATACAAGAAATATATTGTCTTAACAGTCATCAATCCAAAGCTAAAAAGGAATCATATTCATTTCCTCTTTAAATTGAGGTTCTTATGCTACTTTTCTCTTCCTTGACTCCTATAGAAAGAGGTGGGTTTCAGCAGGTTCTGACCAGTTCTGGAGAACCAATAGTGGAAATTTTGAGTAGTTCAGAGAACCGGTTAATACCACCTCTGACTGGCCCTGCCCCCATCTATTCTCTGCCTCCTGAGTCCCAGCTAATTGGGAGGAAATGGAGATTTTGCAGTAATGTTCCCCTGGAGTGGGGTGGAAATGGGGATTTTATAGTATCCTTCCCCTGGAGTGGGATGAGAATGGAGATTTTATAGTATCTTTCCCCTGCCATGCCCACCATGCCATGCCACACCCACCAAGACACACCCACAGAACCAGTAGTAAAATTTTTTGAAACCCACCGTTGCTATAACAGCTATATACTTAGTAAAGGATTGAACCAAATGTAAGGATTGAAATCAGTGTGACATATATTAACCATGTGCACCATGCAGCAGATGTAGTGAGCAAAGAATAAAATAGGGAAAGAAAACTTCAGTTCTGAAGGTCAAGCTTGTCACTTGAGAGGCCCCCAGAATGGCCTTGTTTTAAAAGTTGTGAGAGGAGCCAAGAAAAAATTGAGTCATTGTATAACATAGGCAGCCATATAAGTCCTCCAAATAAATGCATGAATAAATAAATCTAGGATTTCATCTCATTGATATTAACATTAAATTAAAATTACTCAAGATGACAGTAGTTACAACCTTGACTGGTCATGAAAAACTAAGCAGTATCAGACCTGTTTACTTTTTGGATGGAACCTGGCAGGAAATTGCAAGATGATATATGAGGTCAAAAGTCAAAGAACTATCTGGAAAACCATAGAGGTGAACCACTTCTCTAAATGACATGTACCCAGGCTGATCTAGATGGCAACTTCTACTTGACTTTGACTGATCTGGAAAAACTTGATGGATTGATAGCTTAAAAGAAGAGAAGACCATTCAGTCTCTTAGACAGAAAGATTAAAAGAAGATGACAGTGGAAAAATGCTTTTGTACTGATGCCAAGAAAGAAAAGATGCCTCAATACTCATATAATCACAAGAAGAGCTCAAACTTTACCTTTTTATAAGTTATATCAGGGTTCCCCAGTCTTAAAAATTAATGGGAATTCTGCAGTAATGGCTAAAACTGTGTTTCTTATTCTTATATATAAAGGTTCTCAGAAATCCTTGTTAATAACCTTCTAATACTACATTGCCTGAAAGCCCTTTTATGCTTCTATACTTTCTACCACCTAGAAGAAGCCCTCTTAGTAAGAATCTTATTTCTCCAGCAGCTTACCTTGGGATGATCTTCTCTTTCTGAATGAACAGAAGTGGTGGAGAGTCAAGTTGGGATCCCTCTCAGATGCTCTCTTGCTTTCTGAGCAATGGTTTTATAGAGCCCAAGATTGATATGGTGCAACATCAATGACCCAAATTCTTCAAGGAAATCCTGGTCTGTCCTTTTCACTTTTGCGTAACTAAAAGCGAAAGAGGTGTGAAGTAATTTGTGGACCCAATCATAAGCAATGAAGAAAGGGCATTATGATTTATTTTAAGAATGTACACGCATCTGAAACCATTGGTCTGACTTGGTATCCTTGAGAAAGGATGGAGGCAAATGGAGATAATCAATTCTGCTATGAAAACATGTGTTCATTTTCCTCATTCCGTTGACTTTAAATGCCAGAGAGTAGCCTGGTTCAACCCAAGAGTTTCCTGTTCTGTGGCAAAATTCTGTTTTCTACAGAATATATATATTGCATATGACATCTTTTATTTCTCCTACTTTTCTAATTATAATATTTATACAATTTTATAAGAAGTATCAGGAAGAATGGAGGGAAGTGGAGAATAGAATTCAGGATTATAATAGATTAAAAAGGTAAGACATCTCCATAGGCTCATATTATTGTGAGTTGATTTTTTTCTTTTCTTTTTTTGAATATATATTTTATTGATACATTTTTTTCATAAAAAGTTCCATATCTATCTGAACAGCATGTTGTCTGGGCACAGTTAGTTTCAAATAGCAATACTTCAATAATCATAATATGTAAACATGTCAATATTTATCACAAAGAAAGAATGCATCTTGCAAAATTTTTAATAACATTTTTAAAAATTATCTTTTTACTCTTTTTAGTTTCTAACCTTTGTTTCTTTTAGTTAGCTATTGGTAAAATTAATCCCATGTTAAAGAGTATTCTATTTCTCCCTTTTCTTTTAAATGTTAATCTATCCATCTCAGCACATTCTAATATTTTTTTAATAACACTTTCCTCTGTAGGGATCTCTTCATTTTTTTCATTGTTGTGCAAACACAATTCTTGCTGCTGTTAATACGTGTAAAATTAAGTATGTATTCCCTTTACTATACTGTTCTGGTTGATTTTTCTACTTAGGTGAAAATATGTGTTAAGGTCCATCAATATGGCAGCTTTAGATGTGCTACTCTGCTATCTTGGACATTTAAAAGGAAAATAAAAGATCCAAATGCATGCTATCTGGAGACCTTTACAATTCTTGGAATGAAACAAAGGAAGCCACTGAATGTCAGGCAGCCATTTTTGAACAAACTGATGGCATGGAAGTATTGTAGACCATTTGCAATACATGATTGTGCTCCAGCTTCTCTTGCTATATCACACCATACTCCTTTGAATGGTGTTGCTCCTATCCTGCCCATTCAGTTGGAAGCTCTGAAACTCTTGCAGAAACTCAACAAGATATCAGAATGGTGGATTTTAACGACATGATGGTTGGTTTAGAAAGATGCCCAGCTACTTGAGAAGAAAAAAAAAGAATATAATACATGGTAGTACAGAGCAGGGATCTTTGTTGCTAACTGTAGTCATTATCTCTTCATTTCCTTCATCTAGGCAGGCCAGTAATGGCTAACCTTTTTTTCCTCGGGTGCTTAAAGCACGCATGCCCACACCCATAATGCAATGCCCCCCCTCATGTTCCTCGCCCCTGGGTGCATGCGTGTGTCCCATGCCCCGTTTTTGGCCTAGCAGGCCTCCCTGAAGCCCCCTGGAACCAAAAACAGGCCGTGGGGGATGTGCTGTGCCCCCCACACCCTATTTTGGGCCTCCCTGAAGCCTCCTGGAACCGAAGATGGGGCATGGGGGGCATGCCATATCCCTTGCTCCCGTGCATGCACACGGGACCCCTCACCCCCTGTGAATGCACGCATGCTCCCCAACCCCCACGCATGCACGCACATCTGCCACATATGTGCCAGAGACCCAAAAATCAGCTGGCTGGCGGGAGGCATGTGTGCATGCGAGGTGGAGCAGATCTAGGGTGACGGCTCCCATGCCTGCAGAGATGGTTCCGCGTGCCACCTGTGGCACATGTGCCATAGGTTCGCCATCATGGATCTATGCTCTGTCTCTAGCAGAACATACATGTTTGAATACAACCAAGCTCCTTAATATCCCGTTTCCCCAAAAATACCTACCCTGAAAGTAAGTCCTAGCTTGATTTTTACACGTGCATCCAATATAAGCCCTATCCCCAAAATAAGCCCTAATTAAGATCCTGCCCACTCCAGAGTGCATGGGGGGTAAAAATTAAGCTATGGGGTGGTGGTCGAGCTGTCCTACTACTTACCTTTGGACAGTTGTAGCCAGGCTTTGCAAACCCCAACACCTGCCTCGCCGGTTCATTTCTTTTGCAGCCAGCAAGGCTGGCAAAGCTTTCCTGAAGATCTCTGTAGCTGATAGCAGAGCTCCAGATTGATCCGGAGCTCTGTTATCGGCTGCAGAAGAAATTCCTGAAGGCCTCTGATAGTGAAAAGGAGGCCGGGGGTGATGCGCGCAAGTGAGGTTAGTCAGTGGATGAAATCCTCTGAAAATAAGACCTGGTGCCTTTTTTGGTGGCAAAAATAAAATAAAATAAAAAAATAAGACAGGGTCTTATTTCCGGGGAAACACGAGTAGTTTTTTTTTTGCAACACATCATTAAGATTCAGATAGAAGAATAAAGTTCATTAAGGTTGTTAATTGTTCCAATATAAAATCTGCCTCTTAAAAGTCTCTGTGTTCCATGTGGGGAAAGGAAAAGAAGGAAGGAAGAACCGTGACTTTTCTGAAAAAAGCTGAAGGAGAAAGGCCAAGGTCGTTTCCTCACTTGAAACACAGAGTATCTTGTAAATCTAAATTTCATCATTGAGGCAACCTAAAGCCCATTCTTATTACTCATCACTCAGCTCAATGATGGTTGAAATGCCTTGTGGCATTTTCCCCACTAAGATTCATATATCCCCAACCACCATTATGTTGAGGATTTAGTGAAGGTGTCAACCTGGTAAGGAAGTAACCTTGAAGGTCGTGTCAATCACTAATGGCGACTCATCCAATGAAAGGAAAGCAGAAGAAGGAACAAATATGAATAAAGAAGGAATTTTCAGCTAATACCCTTTCTGGTGTCCAGAAGTGGTGTCCAAGGTCCAAATGGCCAGGACTTCAGATATTGTCACCACTGATGGAATGGAGAAGTTAGTAAGATGGAAATGTTACCAGTTCACCTCATGTAACTGGACACCAGGTCTTAGAATGTAAGCTAGAGTTCTCCTTTTGCAAGACAATTCAGATATCCTCAGTGTTTTCAAAGCATCCATTGGGCTCTTAACTATGTTCTGGTGCACTGAGGTAGACAAATCAGTCTAAGCAGACAGACAAATTCATCTGATGGGCTCTAATCCCATGATTGCCTCCAAACATTTATTCAGGGTTTCTACCTCCTTCTTGGAAACATAGCCATGGTCTAGATATTCCTTATTCATTTTATGTACTATCCTTCTGATAAACTCACAAGATTCCTTTTTCTTGCCATGTACAGGGATATATCTGAACTAGACTGTGTTGTTTCTCTGTGTCATATAATACTATATGTGGGTATATGCATAATTCTGTATTTATTTATATTTATTTATTTTTTCTATTATATTATATAGTGTATATTGGAGGTGGTGACCCTTTGAGAGATGTATGCAACAAAATTTCACTTTTATTGGTTATTTGCCGACTAGTGTACATTCAATGTGACAATAAAGTTATTGTTCTGTTCTGTTCTTTTTTTCTTTTTTAAATTTATTTTATTGAATTTTGACAATTAAACAATCATTATTCAACTCTTGTGCATGACTATGACCATTTACATATCATCACACTATACCCGTGATGGCGAACCTATGGCACGGGTGCCACAGGTGGCATGCGGAGCCATATTGGTGGGCACGCGAGCTCAGCTCTGGCACACATGCGTGCACCAGCCAGCTGATTTTTGGGCTTTCTGGGCCCACCAGAAGTCAGGAAACACACTGTTTCCAGCCTCCGGAGGGCCTCTTGGGTGTGTGGTGAAGGCTGTTTTTGCCCTCCCCAGGCTCCTAGAAAGGCTCTGGGGCCTGGGGAGAGCAAAAAACGGGCCTACTGGGCCCACTGTGCCATCACATGCCAAAAGCGGGGGGAGCACAGGGGGGGTGGAGCACATAGAATTATGGATGTGGGCATGTGTGCATGTGACCCCACCGCGCTCCCACCGCTTTTGGCATGCGATGGCAAAAAGGTTAGCCATTACTGCACTATACTATACTATATATATTTTTACTAATTCTACATTCTATTATTTCCTCTTTTTTTCTATTTTTGATCCAATTATCCAAGTAAAAATCCAAGTCCATCAATCTTTTCAATTCAAGTGTCATTTTGTCCATCTCGGCACAATCCAATATCTTTTTAATTATTAAATCTTCAGAGGGTATATTAGAGCTTCTCCAACATTGCGCGAAGGCCAATCTTGCCGCAGTTGTCATGTGTAAAATAATATATGGTGGGTTTTTTTTGTATTTCCTTTTCATTATTCCTAGAAGAAATAATTCTATCTGGAAGCCTGTTATTTCTTGTATCCAACTATGTATTTTCATCCCAATATTTTTTTTGTTTTGGAGCATAACCACCATGTATGAAAGAAGGTACCTTGCTTTTGTCCACATTTCCAACAGTTGCTGTTCTGTTCTTATTATGTAGCTGGAATATCCTGTTTGAAGAAATCAGAGTGCTATTATTTCAAGTAGGGCTTCTACTCTCTCAGATCTTTTCAATTTCATGATGCTGTTTTTAAAGGGCACTGGATACTCCAGAGCAGGGATGTCAAACTGAAGGCCCGGGAGCCAGATCTGGCCTGCAGGTTGCTTAGATTTGGCCCATCGGACCACCCTGGAAACAGCGAAGGACTGTCCCACAGTGCCTTTGCCAGTGAAAATGGAACTCAGGAAAGCTGTGTGCAAAATTCCCAAGCTCCGTTTTCACTAGCAGAGGGTTGCAGGAGGCTGTTGCAACTGAAATGGAGCTCAGGAGCCCGTTTTCGCTCGGGCCACCACAGGCAACCCTGACACGAGTGACAGCAAGCTGGCCACACCCACCCTGGCCGCGCCCCACCCTGGGCCTCCCAAAGTCAAACACAACCCTGATGTAGCCCTCAATTAAATTGAGTTTGACATCCCATACTCCAGAGAATCTTTAGTATATTTTGGATTTGAGAAGATGGGCTTGTTCTGTTATAATTTAATCTTTATACATTTCTCTATAAGGTGCTGAGAAGAGATATAAAGTGTAAAGAAGCTGATAAGATGTTGAAGTTGAAACCAATAATTTGGAATTTATCTAAACATGGCAAACATAGTACATACTTCCCTCATCTCATTTGGGCAGGTCAGACGGCAGAAATAAGGTTGCAGTTTTCGAAAGAACCTAAAGCATAACTTGACCATTTGCAAAATACTTTACTCAATGGTCAGCTTATGCTTTAGATTCTTTTGAAAACTGCAACCTTACTGCATCCTTATTGCTGCCATCTGACCCAAATGAGATGAGGGAAGTAGTACCATAGAGAAAGTTGGGATAATTAAATAAAAATCAAGATGGATTCTGAAGAACTACTGTATATGGACACAGCTATGTGGGGAATAGAATAGAATGGAATGGAATGGAATGGAATGGAATGGAATGGAATGGAATGGAATGGAATAGAATAGAATAGAATAGAATAGAATAGAATAGAATAGAATAGAATAGAATAGAATTCTTTATTGGCCAAGTGTGATTGGACACACAAGGAATTTGCCTTTGGTGCATACGCTCTCAGTGTACATAAAAGAAAAGATACATTCATCAAG
>WNWU01013381.1:38631-56130 GCA_012654045.1 Ptyas mucosa | reverse complement strand
ATATATATATATATATATATATATATATATATATATATATATATATATATATGGCATATCGATGGCATTTGCCGCTGGCCAGGCTCACAAAAATGTTCCCTGGAACACCCTCAGTCTGTTGGAAATGTGGCATTAAAGAATGTCCATATTTCCACCAATGGTGGACCTGCCGAGAGGCAATGAAATTTTGGAAGAATATTCAGAAGTGGCTCAATGAAATGTTGGAGCAGCATATACAATTGTGTCCTGAGGTATTTTTACTAGGCATAAGACCCGAAAATATTAATAGAACGGCATGGTACCTGCTGCTGCATATAACAACAGCTGCAAGATTGGCATGGGCCCAATACTGGAAGATGGATGTTAGCCCACCCGAACAAGTAGTAATTTAGAAAATAATGAATTGTGTGGAATCGGATCGGCTTACTATGTTACTGAAAGGGCGGGGGGGGACACAGATTATTATATATCTTGGAGTCAATGGTATAATTGGATGCCAAATCGAGCTATAAATGGAGATATTGGATAAGCGTGTCAATTGGTATATGTAATAGACTTTTGTATGTTACCCTATTTATGTAATGGGACAAGTTTATTTCCTTCTCGCGTTGTGATGTAGACCGCTATAGATTTAATATTTGTTGGATGTATAAGATAAAATAAAAAAAAATAAAAATGTCCAGGTGGGTGGGCGGAGCCTCCCACATTCGCCGCTACCAGTTCGCCCGATCCAAAGAGAACCGGCTGAATCCCACCACTGATCTACACTAGTGACTATTATCATCCTTGATGGCAATGAAGAAAGTGTCAAACTCAAGACCTGCGAGCCGGAGGTGTCAAACTCAAGAGGTGTCAAACTCAAGGCCCACTGGCTGCATCTGGCCCACAGATGCTTAGATCTGGCCCATGGGACAGGCCTAGAAATAACAAATGACTGGCCCTCCTAAGCTTCAGTTTTGCTAGCAGAGGATTACAGGAGGCTGTCCCAGCCAAAAATGGAGCTTGCGAGACTGTTTTTGCTGGCAGAGCGCTTGGGCCACAGGCACCCCCAACACAAGTGTGGTCAAGCTGCTATGACCACCTGGCCATTCCTCCCCTGCACCCCTCCCCAAGGTCAAACACAACCCTGATACGGCTTTCAATGAAATCGAGTTTTTCACCCCTGCTCTACATTAACCGAGGACATGTGACTTTTGCATTCCATTGAATTCTTCCTTGATTGCTTATTTTACCTTACTTGATGTTACTTGATCAGATCACACACAGTACATAAATATATCCAAAGTGATATAAATTAATATGAAATAACTCCCAAACATGAAATGAGAAAACAAATTTATCCTGATTTTTCTATAAAAGACTGATTGGGATGCTGCTTTTTAGTGATAAAATACATTTTAAATCTTTGATTCTAGAGACATTAAAAATTCATTACCTTGATATTGTCTCCGGGTCTGAACTGGCAGGTAAAAATGAACTTATGACAAATCTTGGAAATATTGGAATAGGTTTTCCAAATAAATTGTTTAGGTGGACATTCTTTTTTGATGCAAGCCACAAGAGAAAACTCTTATACAAGAAGACAGTTTCATACATTATGGAATTTCTTTTATTGTCTAAAAGAATGAGGATGAGGTATTGTAATACCCCAATGTAAACACCCTTTTATTTTTGAAGATTGATATAATAAGTAAATTCTTCTAGCTTCAGAGAACAATTAATTTCATTTTACTTTTGATGAATCTAGAATGACACATCCAACTCTCGTCCACATCTCTTGTCTTTTCTTTAATATTGATTCTGGCCCTCTCTAATCTAGAACCAAGAGTGCCTGAGAAAGAAATAATATGCCTGGAAACCCCCCTACCCCAAGACAAATTACAGAAGATCTAAACAACCTCTCCATATGATGGAAATCAACCCCAGGAGGGTTAATACAACTTTGGATAATGTGGTCCAGATGTAATATTATGGAATATCATAATTTAGTGGTAGTCAATAAATATTATATGCCAAAGTTCCCATGTTTAATTTCTGAAAGTGTAATGTTATAATTGTATCTTTGTCTAGAAATGTTTTGCTTAAAACTATCTACATCAGAGGTGGGTTTCAGCAGGTTCTGACCAGTTCTGAAGAACCGGTAGTGGAAATTTCGAGTAGTTCTGAGAACCAATAGTAATTATTCTGGCTGGCCACACCCCCATCTATTCTCTGCCTCCCGAGTCCCAGCTGATCAGGAGGAAATGGGGATTTTGCAGTAACCTTCCCCTGCCACACCCATCAAGCCACGCCCACCAAACCATGCCAGGCCCACCAAGCCACACCCACAGAACCGGTAGTAAAAAAAATTGAAACCCACCACTGACCTACATCTAAATTTTTGTGAAGGGTAGTCATGGTTAGCTTAGCATCACTTTAACATCTACAGGACACTTATAATTTAAGATGTATTCTAATACTATTAAAAAACCTGATGGGCATTAAAAGACAACCATACAATGGTACTGAAAAATATCAAAGGAATTACCTTGAAAGAAAGGACCAGCGAAGAAGATGCCAAGAAGACTGAGGCTGAAGTAAGTGAGGAGAGCCATCTTTTGGTTTACCTTCAAAGATAGAAAGGAACACTAAATACCAGAAGTTCATTCTTTAATTGCCGTTCTTTGAAGAAGAGGAATGAAGAGAACATGTGTTTTTCTTGTTTAAATTGCACTTCTTTTCCTGCTCTCCCCTTATTTGGATTCTGAAGAAGCTATATATTTGATATGGTACAGAACAAAATCTACTATAGTTATGTTTTAGCAAGTTCAAGGAAATCATGTTGATTTCAGCAGGTCGACTCTACATAGGGTAAACCTGAACCCATTGTCTGTTGTGGCTCCGACCCCCGAGCCCATCATATCGGAGGAAGAACATGAAGGAGAGGAGCCGGCCAGGCCTCCCTCTCCAGGCCCCTCCTCTCTGGCAATTCCTCTGCCGAAGGAGAGGAGATTGGCCAGGAACCAGGTGTCTCTGATCAGAGTGAGAATGAGGGTGATAAGTCGTGGCTGGATCCACGCCAGCGTCGGTGAGATAAACGTTCGCAGCAGATGAGGAGGTGTGCCAGGGATTAAGCTGAGTCACTGGACCACACCCTGCAGGCTATAAAAAGGAGTGTGGTGGCCATTCAAACTCTGTGACGGACAAAGCTAATTTCTGCAAGTCATTTTGTGCAACACCTAAATCTGTTGAAGGCTTTTGAGCTGGACTGTTTCCAAATCGGTGTGTATTTCTGTATGTTATCTGGTGGAGGCACAACCCCTCCTTGTAGTAAAGCACTTGGCAGTCGGTTCTCGTGCTGCTGCCAAATACCTGATAACGAATATTGTTTGTTTGAGCTATTCTTTAACCCACGGCTGACTGTTTGAGGATGTGTGTGTGTGTGTGCGTGTGTGGGAGACGGGGACAGAACATTGTCTATGGAGATTCTCAGTCATCCAGGTCATGGTTGTCCCAAGGATGTTTTTTCAAAAGGTAACTGGACTTTGTTTTTCCTTGAAGATGTTTCACTTCTCATCCAAGAAACTAACTGAAGAAACGGGTTGGATGAGAAGCAAAATGTCTTCAAGGAAAAACAAAGTCCAGTTATCTTTTGAAAAAGCACCCTTGGGACAACCTGGACCAATTGATCCCAGCACAACATCATGTACTTCAGATCTTGCCCCAGATCTCTCCTGAGTAATTTCTTTTATAAATTTTAGAGCAAAGTCAGACATTACAAACAAAATTACGGTTATGTCTCATATTATACATCAGGACAGTGATGTCACGAATATCAGTTTCTTTCTTTTTTAAAAAAAATATATTTTTATTGTTTACATATACATATATTGAATATAGTGTAATTGTCTTGGCATTCCACTTGCCGTGAAACAAAGGTAAAAACAAAATAACATATATACTATTTTAAACAGTGCTGGTGTTGTACCATCATATTCTAGAATGTCAACTTATCTTTCTAATATCTACATTCTAATACCTACATAGTATCTCTTTCCATGTCCACCTAATCTGATTCCTTCGCATTCCAACTTCTACCTCGAGTTTCTAACCATTGACAGAATCTATTCCATGTAGCATAGTAATCTGTATCTATCTCCCTTATCTTTTATTTTTAGCGTTAGTTTGTCCATTTCCACACAGGCTAGTATCTTCCTTATCGTCTCCTCCTCTGAATATCAGGAATATCAGTTTCTTTCTTAACCTGAGAAGAAGCTACAACTCATGTCAACTGCCAGAAATATGGACATATATTATAAAATATTTCTTCGTATAGTCTTTGAAATGCATTGTAAATAAATATCATGAATTAAGAATCTGGCAATACTCCAGCATTCTTATTCAAATGAAGTTTTGCATTTGATTTCTTATAAAGTCTCAGTTGCTTTTCTCTGTGAGACACCGAGAAGCAGATATTGTAACTATAACTATTGTAACTATTGTAACTTTACAAGATATTGTAAAGTTAATAAAACTTCTACTGTTGTGAGAATATAACTTTTGTTCATAAAGACCTTATCACTGCTATGCTTGTTTGCCTTCCATATCTGGTTCTGCTACACTATAGCGTGCATCTCTTCAGTCACTCACCTTGCGATGTTCTTCTCCTGGATGGGCAGAAGTGGTGGACAGCTGAGCTGGATCTCCCTCAGATGCTGTCTTGCTTTCTGAGGAACAGTTATATACAACCCAGGGACACATGGTGCAACACTAAGGATCCGAGTCCTTCAAGGAAATCCTCATCTGTCCTTTTCAATTTTGCATAAATAAAGGCCAAAGTGGCAGGAAGTAGTTCATGAACCCTATCATGTAGCACGGAAAAAGGGCATTATCTTTTATTTTAGACATGTAAATATTGCTAAAATAATCACTTTGACAATATATCGTTGAAAAAGCTGTCAAATGAAGAACATCATTTGTTCATTTTCTCACTCCATTGATGTTTAATTCCAGGTATTAGCTTAGCCCCCAAGATTTCTCTAATCCACTGCAAGGCCCTTTTTTTTTTACAATGTACCTGGTTTAATATTTTCCACACAAGACTCCTTCTCCTTCTCCTTCTCCTTCTCCTTCTCCTTCTCCTTCTCCTTCTCCCTCTTCTTTTGAGTGTTCAGTTAGATACTCAAAATGTCTAACGATAATGAAGATGACGATGTTATCCATTCAGCCTGACTCTTGGCAGTTCTATTGGTCAGGTCTCTCCACATCTTCTGATCTTACACTTGTAGGAAGTTAAAACCCACCCCTCTCCTAGAAAAATGAAATATTTTAGGAAACATTAAAAGGGCAGAATATTTCCCTTAAAAGGGAGGCAGAAACTCAGCCCCTCCACCATTGTTAATGGGCCATTGAGGCCTGAGTCAGTCCATTCTACATGACAAAGATCTACCTCCTTTAGGCAGAGCCATTTAATTGCCCTTCATTGCATCACCCAACAAGATTCAACCAAACTTAACACAGAGACAACCTAAAAAGTTAGCTATGACCTCTGACAGCAACCAATCAGGATACTCTTCCTGTGCCCCAGGAAGTTGAAAGCCAGAAAAGGTATAAAGCCCAGGGACTCTCAGTATCTCTTCCCTTTTTTTTTTTTTTTTGCCCAAGATCTCCAAGGCATGTGATCCTGTTCATCAATAAACCTTCTTTCCAAGCAACTTCCATGAATCCAGTGTCTTTTTCCCTACTTGGAACTGAACCCAGAAGGATATTTCTTCTAACACACTATTTCTTTGAGTTTTTCTATTCTCTGGCTGGTGTCAACTTTGAAGGTGTTGAGTAATAGCTTGGTTTTCTTTTACCACTAACTGTTCCAAACACACTTGCTTTATCTAGTGAATTCCCCCATATGGCCAAAGTAAATGAGACACAGTTGCGTGATTTTGCCTTCTAGTGAGGCTAACAACAATAGTAATGAAACATAGAACACAGAAAGTCAAAATCAGATGAAAACGATTAAAATGGCTTCAAATAATTGAAAAGGCCTACCTAATAAAGTCATCATTTCTCATTTAAAAACTTTTCTCCTCACATTTTAAGAATGGGTAGGAATATTTCTCTGTGCCAAGAGACAGCTGGACTTAGAAGAGCTCCTTAGGAGTTATCTGACAAAGGAATTCAATTATAGCCATGTTCTTTAGGCAATGTCAAAAGCTGTTAATATTTAGGAAACAATATAGGCTTTGTAAAGTTTGGAAGCACAGCACAAGGCAATAAAGATCTCCATTGATTATCTTTACATAGTCTTATTTGTAAAGAAATCAGCTCAGCTTTTATCTGGAAATCAGCTCAGATTCTTACTCTTGATAATTGTTTGTGAATTGATTGCCTCTGGCCGTTTACTTATATATGCATGAAAGTTGGGCTCACCTTATATATTTGAGATAAGCTTGAAGAATTTACTTCAGTGTGAAACTATTGTAGAAAGTTAGCATCCACCCGGCTCCTAGGAAAATGAGATATTTTAGGAAATATTAAAAGGGCAGAATATTTTCCCGAAAAGGGAGGCAGAAATTCAGCCTCCTCCTTTGTTAATGGGCCATTAAGGCCTGAGCCAGTCCATTCTACATAACGAAGATAGCATTAGCCTCTACCCATCTAGCAACAGAACTCACCACATGGCATCTGGGGAGATTGCATCACCCAGCAAGGCTCAACCAAAGCCTGGAACTCAAAAGACAACCTATAGAGTTACCCCTTCATGGCCCCATGGGAGTCTGACAACCAATCAGAATACAAGCTCAAATGCAAAGCCCAACAGAGGGCATAAAACCAAGGCACTCTCAGCATCTCTGCCCCTTTTCTGCTCAGGAACTCAAGTCATGTGATCCTGTTCATCAATAAACCTTCTTTCCAAGCAACTTCCATGAATCCAGTGCTTTCTTCCCCACTTGGAACTGAACCCAGAAGGATATTTCTTCCAACACTAGATAAACACAACCATTTATGAGCCTGTACACTCTGTATTTAGATTTTCATGTGCTTAAAGATTCCACATCTGATTAGGACGACAATATCAAAACACCATGGAGTGTCAGGAAGTATAGGCAAATGAAGGTTGGACTCCACAGAGAAACATTCAGCATCTTCTTGTGAATAAAGGATTGTTCATGAGTAGAATGAAGTTTCTCCAGATAGCTATACTTACCTGCTATTGGAATCTGGATATTTATTTATTTATTTTGTTGAGTACATATTAGATAATACAAGTATAAGCATGAATTGAATACATAAAATGAATATAATTAAAGGGAACATTAGGACAGGGAGGATAGGAATGCTGGTGCTCTTATGCACACCCCTTACAAACCTCTTAGGAATGGGGTGAGGTCAATAGTCTTAAGTTAAAATTTTGGGGGTTTGGGGATGAAACCACAGAGTCAGGTAGTGCATTCCAGGCATTGACCACTCTGTTGCTGAAGTGATATTGTCTGCAATCAAGTTTGGAGTGGTTCACTTTAAGTTTGTGTCTTTGTGTGCTCGTGTATTGCTGTGGTTGAAGCTGAAGTAGTCATTGACAGGTAGGACATTGTAGCAGATGATTTTATGAGCTATGCTTAGGTCATACCTAAGGCAGCATAGTTCTAAATTTTCTAAGCCCAAAATTTCAAGTCTGGTGACATAAGGTATTCTGTTGTGAGCAGAGGAGTGGAGGACTCTTCTTGTGAAATATCTCTGGACTCGTTCAATTGTATTAATTGTCCGATATGCAGCGCGGGTTCCAGACAGATAAGCTGTATTCGAGAACTGGTCTAGCAAATGTTTTGTATGCTCTAGTTAGTAGTGTAATATTACCTGAGAAGAAGCTATGCAAGATTAGGTTTACTTGATGCCTTTTTAGCAATGTTGTTACAGTGGGCTTTGGCACTTCGAACATTTGATATGAGTACTCCAAGGTCCTTGACAGAGTGAGTTCTAGAATCTCTAGCTTGACAATTCTGTCTAACTCAGCTTCTAAACTAACTCAACTTTTTGATCAACAAAGGTATTTTTTTTGGATTTCCGGTATTTGAGTTCTGGATTTTCTCTGTAGCCCATTTGAACTCTGATTGCAACTCTGATTAAACCAGGCTTGGCTTGTTGTTTATTGAAATTGCCTTGCAGACTGTGGCTTTGTTTCTTAATTCTTCTTCCATTCCAATGGAGTTTTCTGTTCATTGCCTAGAGAACTCTACCGCAGAACAGAAACCCAGGCTAGATTTCATGTCTGACAGTTGACAAGTTCATAATGGTCACGGCCTATAATGGAATAGGTAAAAGATTATGTGTAAATTCAGTAATTAAGCAACCAGCTTCCCCCAGTTTTAAGATTTACATAAATCAGCCTTGATGGTATCTCTAGGACCATGATGTGAACCTATACCATGTGTGCCACAGGTGGCATGCAGCACCCCCTCTGTGGGCACGTGAGCCATCACCCCAGTTCAGCTCAGCCATGCATGCGCACGCGTGCCTCCTGCCAGCCAGCTGGTCATTGGGTCTCTGTCGTCCATACATGGGGAGCGGGGCACACATGCATGCTTGAGGGGATGGGGTGCATGCATGGGGCTACACACACATTGTATTTTGGGAGTTCGGGCATGCACATGCCCATTTGCATGCATTTACACACGTTTTGAGCACTCGGTCCGGAAAAGGTTAGCCATCACTGTCCTAGGACATTTACAAACATTTTGCCTATAAAAACAATCCTTCCACCTTACAAGAATTCAGCTATTTCATGTGTTATGTGGGCAGCCAGTACAGTGTTTTTACTCATTCCCTTCCCAGGATTTTCCAACATCTGTGGCAGTGGTGGGTTGCCTCTGGTTCGGACCGGTTTGCAAGAACCGGTAGTAAACCTGGCAGGAAGCCCTGCTCACTGCCCCGGATGTTGTCATCGGCGATCTACGCATGCACGATCCCGTTGCGAACCTGTAGTAAAGGTAAATAGAACCCACCCCTGATCTGTGGGTATTATTAAAGATATCCAACTTGTGAGACTTCCGCTTCCGGTTCCGCTGGCGACAGACTCTGATGGGGCTAGCTCTGGCCCCAGAGTCTGATCCCCCCCATCTGGAGGCCCTTTGGGCCAAGCGCCCCATTATTGGGGCGTTTGCCGTTTGAGGGCGGCTCGCCAGGGGTCCCCTGCCTCACTTCCAGGGGCCGGGAGGCCGATGCTGGCGCGCCCGAGGCTCCAGAGGGGGTGGGAGGCAATCGGCGGCTTTTTTTCGAGGCCGCGGAGGTGCCACAGCGCCTAAGGGGACCGGTGCTACCTAAGAAGGCACAACGGACTGTACTGACTGATTGGAGAGTGGAGCAGGCATCCTGGAGGCGAGAGGGGGGGGTTGGAGTTTCCCCCCCCCCCTTGTAGCTGGAAAGGTGCCGTGGCAGAGAACTAGGGGGAAGGAGATGGGGTGAAACCCCTTACCTTTCTGACTTTTCCTTGGAGGATGGCTGTGGCAGAGTTTCTTAGAGAGGTCTGGTGGCCCCTCTCCCCGGCAGGCAATGGTGGCGGTCTGACTTCCTGCTTCTTTATTTATGATTGAAGACAACATTCTCCTCTGGCTTCCTGTTTGACCTACTCTATACTTCGGACTCGTTGCTCCTGTGAGCGCCCACTGGTGGACAGTTGAAAAATTACTTTGATTGCTAATCCCTCTTTCTCCTCTGGAGGTTTGCCCTTTGATTTCTCATCTTCTACTGATCTAAGATGGCTAAGGGCCACAAATCAGCAGCAACTGACATGGGGAAAATTTTGGAAAGACTGGCGATATTGGACCAGAAGTTGGACAAGTTAGATGACGTCCAAAAAGGATTATCTGAAATTAAATCTGAAATGACACTTATGAAAAAAGATTTAAATGATGTTCAACAGCTGGCAGAGCAAAACAAGAAGAAGATGGGGGGTCTGGAGGGGGAGGTACGGGCACTCCAGAAGGTGGAGGATGGGAGAGGAAGTGCAATGTTAACCTTACAATTGGATAAGATGTCTTATTTTCTCAGGTTCCAAAACGTGGAACAACTTGACCAGGAAAATTTGAGAGAAGTGATGGTTAAAATGTTGGGTGAATTTTTAGAAAGAGATTTGGAGTCTATTGGAAGGGATGTGGACTTGGTGTACAGAGTAAACTCACAATTTGCAATTTTACATAATTTACCAAGAGAGATTCATATTAAATTTGTGAGAAGGGAACTGAGAGATGAGATATTGAGAAAACAAAGACTGGGGGCGCTGGTGTACAGGGGCAAGGAGATCACCATCCTGAAGCAGATTCCCAGACAGGTACGAGAATTAAGAAGAAAATATTATTTTTTATCAAATAAGCTGTACCTCAAGGGAGTAGGTTTTAGGTGGTTGATTCCGGAGGGTTTGATGATTTTTTGGGAGGACAGTAAGAAGAAAATTAATAATGTAACGGAAGCTAAGGCTTTTTTTGACCAACATAAATCCTTCCTAGGTGGAGAAGATACAGGAGCCGAAGAGGGGGAAGTATTAGATGATCAAGGAGCGGAGGCGGACGGGGCTGTTGCGGCCCGGGAGGGGGAGGGAGGCCAGACCATGGTTTTAAGAGCCAGAACTAGGAAATGAAGAAAGGAGGGGAATCTATTGTTTAAGGTTTTTTTAATTGACATTTTTTTTCTCTCTCTTCTTTTATTGTATTTTGTATAACACTCTTTTTTTTGTTTATATAATTTTTATATAACCTGGTTGTTTGTTTTGATTTAAGATAATAATGTCTGTTGTGTGAGAAATTTAAAAAAAGAAAATAATAACTGAAATATCTTTATATAAAGATATTGAAAATTCAACATATTGTAAACTATAATATTGTATATTCTTAACCAATAAAAACTTTTTATTAAAAAAAAAAAGATATCCAACTTGTGAACAGAGATTAGTGGTGCAAAGAGTCTTACCCAGCGTTGTACACTGAAAAATAATCACAAAAGCTGAAACTTCCATTTTTTTTGACAGTTCATGATAAGGTGTCAAAGAGATTTCCCTCCAGGCTTATACATTTCCTGGTGGCCTTCAAGAGCGAGCTGAAAGGGGGAACAATGTTACAATTCAAGAATGATATTTGCATGTATACGTAGTATTTTACTACTCTCTCTTCAGATTATCGATCACCTTAATTTTTGCGCTATAACGGAAGATCAGTAGTTGCATAAATGGTATGAGTCATAGTCAGCCGCAAATCAAAACCTCTCAATGTATTTTTTCCTTCAACTTCCTTTTCATCACATTATTTTGCCTTTGGTTTTTTATATAGCACTTGTCTTTTTATTTTCAAAAGACTTTTCATCTAAAAAAAAGAATCTATTGAGCCCCAAAGTAACTGCCAATGTTTAATTCAGAGCTATTCAGTTCTTTGATTTTAAAATAAAGAGCACAAAGATAAATTATTTTTAGATAAATGAATGGTTTCTCGGATAGATAAATTTAGAAGACCATCTTTACGGTGACTCACTCTTGGGAATGGTGCCATCATATCTTTTTTGTTAAGTATTTTTATTAAGTTGCCTGCAAAACTGGGAAAGAGGACTTGCCTCAAAATAGCTGTCTATGGAGATTCTCAGTCATCCAGGACATGGTTGTCCCAAAGGTGCTTTTTCAAGACTTTCTGGTTTTAATTTGAAAATGTTTAACTTCTCATCCAAGAAGCTTCTTCAACTCAAAATACCTGGTTGCACCACTAATAATAAAGGTTTTTTTTGTCCATCTAAGAAAAGGTTGGGTGATCATTGATAAATGTGGACATTTATCCTACAATGTATCTTTCATGGTAGATATGTTCAATCTAAGGTAATTGAATTCCTCTAATTGAAGTTCTCTGAAAACAGTCAAGGTAACCTTCAAACTGGTCACTTGTGAGTCACTTGTGACAAAGACATTCACCTTGGGGCTTGTTGTAGCATTTAGTAACTGGACATCCTGGTTTGCAATGGTGTCAATAGTACGTCAAAGCATTTCCTGAAACCTGTTACCCTTGTTATTTCATCACACCTTCTTGAAATGTATATAACAGACACCCGTAGAACACAAAAACTCTAAGATCACCTTCAGAAGGAAACCACAACGTAACTTCTGGTGGAAGATTCAGGTGAGGACCTAAATTACCTGCTCCCCCCCCCCATGGGATTGCTATTGCCATTTAAGGATGCTGTCATGGTTCCAAACCAAGCCAGCAAAAGAAGAGGCCACACTGTGAGTAGAACAGGTCTCAGCTTGGCACCTGGTGAACAATAGAGTAAAAGGGTTTCTAGTCAGCATTACTGGCTTCTGCTAGCCAGCTGGCTATATGGACTCAGCATGCTCCGCTCTCCTGTTCCTGGGGTTTTTTTTTTTAAATTTCGAATTTTTATACCGCCCTTCTCCCTGGGGACTCAGGGCGGTGCACAGCCAAGTAAAAACACACAATACAAACATTAAGAACAGTTTAAAACGAATATCTCAATTGGCCCAAGATTTAAAAAAGAACAATCCAATTTAAAATCGTTTAAAAGGATTCGCTTAGGCCAGCCCGGCTTGTTGGAAAAGGAAAGTTTTAAGGGCACGGCGGAAGGCACGGAGGTCTTGGATTCTCCTTATCTCTGGGGGCAGCTGATTCCAGAGGGTAGCAGCCCCCACAGAGAAGGCCCTCCCCCTGGGGGTCACCAGCCTGCATTGCTTGGCTGATGGCACCCCGAGGAGGCCCTCTCTGTGGGAGCGCACGGGTCGATGGGAGGTCATCGGTGGCAGAAGGCGGTCTCAAAGATAACTAGATCCTATGCCATGGAGCACTTTAAAGGTGGTGACCAAAACCTTGAAGCGCACCCGGAAGATCACTGGAAGCCAGTGCAGCTTGCACAGGAACGGTGTTATGTGGGAGCACCATGCAGCTCCCGTAATTACCTGTACGGCCGCATTCTGGACCAGTTGGAGCCTCAGGGTGCTCCTAAAGGGGAGCCCCATATAGAGAGTGTTGCAGTAGTCCAGGCGAGAGGTGACGAGGACATGAGTGACTGTGCACACGGAATCCCGATCAAGAAAGGGGCGCAACTGGCGAATCAGGCAAACCTGACAAAAGGTCCCCCTGGCTACAGCCATCAGATGTTCCTCCAAGGACAGCTGCATATCCAGGAGGACTCCCTGATTGCGCACCCTCTCCACGGGGGCCAAAGACTCACCCCCGATAGTCAGCGATGGAGTGAGCTGACTATATTGGGATACCGGGAACCACAGCCACTCAGTCTTGGAAGGGTTGAGCTTGAGCTTGTTCCTCCCCATCCCTGGCTGGCTCCAGCAAGCACTTTTTGGCCCAGTTCCAGCAAACACTCTTTGAGCCCAGTTGCGGCTAGATCAGCGTACTCCAAGGAGTATGGGTGTCTCCCAGTTCTCTGATGCACTGGCCCTCCAGCGCAGGTTGTCTCCCTACAGACATGTTCGTGTGGTGGAGGGAAAGGGCCCCAGACTATCCTCAGCCTCCTATACCACCTTCCTACCATATACTTATGCCCCATTTGTCCAAGCCCAGGATCACAGCTTTGGTCATTTTTGGTATGACCATGAAGCAGATCATCTCCCAGTGCATAGCCATCTCCAACCTTGCAGGCTCTATGATGTGGGTGGTGGAGGCTCCTCCCACCTGCTTGAACTGCAGTGACTTGGCGAACTATTGTGTTGTAACCCCCAGCTCATTGACTGCTGACAAGCTAAACAGACAGTCAATCAATGCCTCAAACACTCCACAAGCCCTGCTTTCAGGGACTGTGAAATACATTGGGATCACAAAAGGTCAGATGGGGGTTCTTACCACTGGATCTTGGTCCTCCTCATCATCGCTGTCATCTAGGACCTGTTGCTGCTCTGCCTCGGTGTGGATTTCCTCGTTTAGTCAGGATAGCAGGGCCCCACCCATCTGGTGGGCTGCCCTGGATTTCTCAGGAATCTTCCTAGGGTTTTCTCAGTTTTCCCAGTCTTCGTTCTTCTCCTTTGGTGTGAGGGTTGGGACTCAGCTGCCTGATGGCTGGGCTGACCACATCTAAAGCACAACATAGAAAAGTGAGCAGGCCAATTTGGGGCTTCAACTGCCCCCCTCTCCACAGGTGGAGCTGTGCATTCGATAGTCAACTGCCACTTAGGAAACTTACATGGCCTAGGTCCAGGTCCCTCTTGGGGCAGAACTCACTCAACTCAGCATCTACGGTCACCCAGTATCATTCATTTAGCTGAGGGGGCAGGCCATGTTATGCACAGGCCTGCCACGGGCCTTGATCAAGCCCTGCTTTGAATCGATGAACCAGAAGCTGTTCCGGCCAATGCCGTAATTTGCCGGCAAGCTGGCGGAACTCCCGTATATAGTCCAACACCTGGAGGATCCTGATTTAATGCCATCAGCTCCCCTTCAGTCCTCTGGGTCCAGGTCACATCCTCAAAATGGCACTGTAAAGCTTCCAGCAGCAGGTTGACACCTCTCAACTCCCAAGCATTGGCACTGTACAGATCTGCTACCCAGTCTGCTGCTTCCTCATCCAGGGCCACTGTCACTGCATCTTCCATGGCTCACTGGCTGGGGTATAGGTGTGCATAGCAGTTCATGTGACTAATGACCTGGCATACAAATAGCACCAATCTGGTGGGGTTCCTGTCATATATGGCCCTCAGGTGTGGTGGGTCCCTGGCCCAAGGCTGTGGCTGCGAATAGCCTAGAGAGGCCCCTTGTCCTAAGACAGCTGATAGTCAGGGCTGCCTCCTGGTAGTTAAGCCCCAGTCCCAGCAGCAGCTGTGGAATTTTCTCACCAGTCTCCAGCAGCCTGTGCTGCTGGACCTTCCAATGCAGCCCCCTCTGCCAGTCCCATGTCAGTCTCCTTTGCCAGTTCTTCAGCCACCCCACTGGTTGGCACCAACATGCAGCTATCCCCGGAACCAGAAAGCCACCCTGACAAACAGCTGATTCTGAACAAACAGCTGACTCCGCAAACCCAACCAGAATCAGCACGCAGCGGCCAGGGGTGGGTTCTGCCCCAGGGGTGGGTTCTACTTACCTTTACTACCGGTTTGCAATGAGGCCACGCACAGGACCGTTCTGCATTCTGATGATGTTGGGGTCCAGAGGGCGGAGCTTCCCGCCAGTTTTACTACCAGTTCTATAGAACCGGTCGAACCGGGGGCAACCCACCACTCATCTGCTCCCTCCGAACAGGCCGGAAGCAGCTAACAGCTCAAAAGGCAAAAGAAAGAGGGCGAGAATGCTGGCTACCTGTCACGGTTCCAAACCAAGCCAGCAAAAGAAGAGGCCACACTGTGAGTAAAACGGGTCTCTTTTCAGCTTGGCACGTAGTGAACAATAGAGTAAAAGGGTTTCTAGCCAGCATTACTGGCTTCTACTAGCTAGCTGGCTCTACCCTCCTGTTTCTGGCTGTTCCTGGATGGCTCCAGCAAGTACTTTTGCTGCAGCCCAGTTACTTCCTGGCTGGCTCCAGCAAGCATTTTTTTGGCCAGGTTCCAGCAAGCACTCTTTGAACCCGGTTGCTCTCTGGCTGGCTCCAGCAAGTACTCTTCAGGCCTGAATGGTTTCTGAACCAACTGCAGCTGGCTTGCTTTCCTGGCTCCTTCCCAGTGTGAGTCACATCACCCAACACCCATCTGTGGCCCCATGCATTCCCCTCTCCCTACATGTGTGTGGCAACTCAGAAACGGTGCGCCGTCTCGGATGTTGACTGATGGTTTTTAAGGAGTCCTCAGCTTGTTAGCATTTCACTTTAGTGGTTGTTGGAAGTTATGATAAGGTACTTAGGTTTGGTTTTCAAAGATCCAGTCATTGCAATACCCCTGTGGTCACTCAAACAAAATTTGGTTACTTGGCACCAGCTTCCACTTGTGACCAGTTGGAACTTCCCATGACCATGTAATTGTATTTGTGACCTTTCCTATCAGTTTCCTTTAAGCAAAGTCAATAGGAAACTGGCAAAAAAGGTTGCAAGTCATTGTGGTAAGTCTCCTCCCTGCTTTTTTTTTTTTTTTGCTCGCCTGATCAGACCAACCTTCTTCTGCCTTTTGCCTGCTTGCACATACCACACCCTCCTTTCCCCCTTTGCTCTCTTTCACCCTCAGTGCTCTCTTTCCCTAGCCCACCTGCACTTTCACAGATCTAGACACTCATAAGAGCCTTAACAGAATAACAGAGTTGGAAGGGACCTTGGAGGTCTTCTAGTCCAACACTCTACTCAGACAGGAAGCCCTATACCATTTCAGACAAATGGTTGTCCAATCTCTTCTTCAAAATCTTCAGTACTGGAGCACCCACAATTTCTGGAAGCAAATTGTTCCACTGATTAATTATTCTGTCAGTAAATTTCCCCTTAGTTCTAGGTTGCTTCTCTCCTTGATTAGTTTCCACCCATTGCTTCTTGTCCTGCCCTCAGGTGCTTTAGAGAATAGCTTGACTCCCTCTTCTTTGTGGCAGCCCCTGAGATATTGGAACACTGCTAACATGTCATTCCTAAGCCTTCCTTTTACCACACTATATACCCAATTCCTATAATTGTTCTTTGTATGTTTTAGCCTGTAGCCCCCTTTGTTGCTCTTCTCTGCACTCTTTTAGGCAAGCCTTCCTTGCCAGGTCTCCCTATACTCATGCACATGCAAATACCCATCATTACCCTCCTTCTCTGGCCTCTCTGAGCTTGCGCTGATCTTATCTCACCATAGCATCTCCTCTCCCAAGTCACATGGGACTTCTCTCACACCTGTATGGCATTCCGGTACTCCTTACCTGGGACTCCCTTTGCTTCCCACTTAAGGACCTCTGCATTTACCAGAGGACCAGAACTTCCTGGATTGCTGTAGCTAAGTCAATAAAGTCAATGACATCACTCTGTATCATTGCACCACTTAGTGAGGTCAATCCAAGAGCCTTGGATAGTACAGTGGTCTAAAGCCCTGTTATTAACATCAGCTGCCTGCAATTATTGCAGGTTCGAATCTCACCAAGGCTCAAGGTTGACTCAGCCTTCCATCCTTTCTAAGGTAGGTAAATTGAGGACCCAGTTTGTGGGGGCAATAAGCTGACTTTGTAAATATACAAAAGTATGAAGGCTATTGCTTAGCGCATTGTAAGCTGCCCTGAGTCTCCGGAGAAGGGCAGCATATAAATCAAGTTAAAAATTTAAAAAAAAAATTAAAAAAATCTCAGTCCAAATTACTGTTGTAACTCAAGTACTATCAGATCACATGGCAGTGTTGAAGCACTGATTTTGTTTGAATCTGGTACATCAGTCAGGAGGCCTTCCAGCTGAGAATTTAATTTAATTTAATTTAATTTAATTTAATTTAATTTAATTTAATTTAATTTAATTTAATTTAATTTAATTTAATTTAATTTAATTTAATTTAATTTAATTTAATTTAATTTAATTTAATTTAATTTAATTTAATTTAATTTAATTTAATTTAATTTAATTTAATTTAATTTAATTTAATTTAATTTAATTTAATTT
>WNWU01013381.1:1418-38531 GCA_012654045.1 Ptyas mucosa | reverse complement strand
TTTCAAACTTATATACCACCCTTCTCCCTGAGGACTCAGGGCAGTGTACAGCCAAAATTAAAAACACAAAATATAAACATTAAAAACAATTTAAAAATATATATAAATTTGGCCCCAATTTAAAAATGGCAAACCAGTTAAAAAAGCATTTAAGAATATTTTAAGCCAGCCCGGCTTGCTGGAAAAGATAGGTTTTAAGGGCCTGGCGGAAGGCACCGAGGTCTTGGATTCTTCTTATCTCCGGAGGCAGCTGATTCCAGAGGGTAGGTGCCCCCACAGAGAAGGCTCTCCCCCTGGGGGTCACCAGCCTGCATTGTTTGGCTGATGGCACCCTGAGGAGGCTCTCTCTGTGGGAGCGCACGGGTTGATGGGAGGTCGTCGGTAGCAGCAGGCAGTCTCGGAGATAACTAGGCCCTATGCCATGGAGCACTTTAAAGGTGATAACCAAGACCTTGAAGTGCACCCGGAAGACCACCGGAAGCCAGTGCAGCTGGCGCAGGAGCAGTGTTATATGGGAGCGCCATGCTGCTCCCATCACTACCTGGGCAGCTGCGTTCTGGACCAGTTGGAGCCTCTGGGTGCTCTTCAAGGGGAGCCCCATGTAGAGAGTGTTACAGTAGTCTAGGTGCAAGGTGACGAGGGCAAGAAAAAGCTTAACATTAAGATTTTTTCCCTCAAGAGTAGTAATAACAACCATAAATATTATGGTGGTAGTGGGTGGTGATAGTGATATCGCTCATCAAATTCAGTGCAAACAGAATCCAATTCCACTCTTTTGTTTGGATTTATGAAATATCCATCTAATTTGAACTTCTGAATGTGATTTGATTTGGAGCATTAAATCACATGTGCAATATCCACATTACCTAAATTAATTTGGACCTATTTAGGCCCATTCAATCTGACAAATATGTTCAGTGTTCCAGAACTATCTGAATTGATTTGGGGGTATCAGATATTCATGCAAGCCTAATTAATGATTATTGTTCCTTCCTATGTTTAATAATGTTCTCCTCTTATCTTAAAAATAACAATGTGCTAAGAAATTGTGGAGTCTTCTGTCACCACAGAGACCTGGAATTTCAGGTTATGGTTACAAGATTCATGGTTTTACCTGTAAGATAAACAAAACGCTGTGTCTTTACCATCAATTCAAATAAACCACGGCTTAATGTAACACTGAGCTCTATATACAAATTAATTTACTTGGCTGAAAACCTATCAGTGCAAAGTAATGTGCAATATTAGCTCTTGAAAATTGCAAATACAGAGCAAGTTTGAATCTGTGCATAGATGTTCCTGCTGTTGATTTGGCTCTATCACTATTTGGTATTTTCAGGTGAACTTAGAAAATGGGATTATTTATTTATCTGAGTGTCTTCCTGGTCAGCTTTCTGCTTTCCTGCCCTTTCTTTGGAGGTGAGTTATTATATATTATTTTAGGAAGCACTGCCTCCTTCATTCCCAAACCTATAACATTGCTCAGGGTGTGACATTCTTTATGTTAGAGCAAACGAAGCTATGGAAATGTATTACCCAAATGTATTTCAAAAGAGAACTGCTCATTTGAATAACTGCATTCTTCTTCTTAAAGCAAATCTTCAATTTGTAGTAATGATATTCAGTTATACAGTATTACACATCAATGGTTTCCTGACTTGAGTTTGCAAAATATGAAGAAACACTTCCTAACTAAGAACACATGATTAAAATACAACTTTGTGCATACTTACAAAAGAACATGTTTAATGGTTTCTGTTTTATGCAGCATTTCCTCTAAACTGGCCGAGGGAATTGAAACCTACAAAGGGTTAAGGTTGAGATAGAATGTTATAAAGGCTGTTGATCTAGATTAGCCAACAATCTGAACAAATAAATTAGGCATATATGTTGCACAGTCTTTTGGTTGAGTAGTAGATTGTTCCCCTTCTGATTCCATTCTCTGCCCTTCCTATTTATCTATATCCCACCCATATAGTTAACGCTGACACCTGTGCCAGAGAGTGGCTACAGTACCAGGGCAACTGCTATGGATATTTTGAGGCCAAGAAGACATGGGAAGAAGCTGAGGTAAGAGGAAGTTCTGAATATGAGAGCTGGCATTTACCTGGGCTGGTTAAGTCCATCTTTTTGCTAACTGATGCCTTCCCCTTTTTTCTCTATATGGAAGTTAGCCAGGCAAACAGTTGGACAATACATAAAACTACATCTCCCTTCACATCCAGGATCAGACAACAGTGAGAGTTTTATTTATTTATTTATAAAATTTACTTACCACCCATCTTGTATCCAACAATTGTGAGTATCTTACAACATAACAACATTGCAGTATGCAGAAAAGTGTTGAGGTTAACCACAAATAAACCTTATTATGCTAGATGTAGGAGATGACCTGAAGGTGGGGGTCAAATGTTTCATCAGTGTGGAATCCTGACACAGTCACAAGAGACCCAAGTCCAGCCCTCCTATGAATTCCATTGACTCTTATCTAGTACTAATTTGCTTTACCATTAGTAGATCAGATAATTGTATATAAGTAACATATAATAAACTTTTAGTGCCTTGAACTTGACTCCTGATTCTGGTTACTTCTACTTGACACTAAGTCGGTAAGATAGAAACTCTTCAACAGAAAATCCAGAGAACTTTATCTTCCAATAGCTTCACTTCAGGCCATTACCTAACTATGCCTAATGTTAGTTTGGTCCTCTACCAGATATGACTATTCATGAATATATGAAACTTAAGAATTGGGAGGTGGGAAAGTAGAAACGGCTGGATTAACTCAACAGCTAAGTCTGAGACAGAGTGGCATTGTCTTGCAGCTCAGGAGGGATATTTGAATCAAAACATCATGATTCCATGTAATTCTAGTGTCACTTTATGATTCTTGTCCATGTTGCATTGATCCTGGCCATGCCACTAACTAGTCAGATACAAAAGAAGGAGACAGTACCACTCAAAGACTTTTTTTCCTTTGTGTTGTCCAGATTGAGTGCCAGAGTTACCATCGTGGAACCCATTTGGCATCCATTCTCACTCTTGCAGAGACTCTCGTAGTGGCTAATCACATCATGTCCTACCAGACTCAACCCAGCAATGTATGGATTGGATTGCATGACATTAGACATGTAAGAAGCTCTATATTATTCTGATCAACCCATGCCTTCTAATACTTTATACTTTGCATGACATGTAATTAAAAAGTAGTCTCCTTTGAGCTGAGTTCATTATTCCATGGAGTCCAATGAATGGAGCTTTCTTGGTAATATGAAAATATCTCTAGTATATTTCAATCAAGACTATAGCCCTGTAATTCCCTGTTGGCAGCCTGGGATTAATCATGTCTGACAATGTTGGCCAAGAATGCCACCTTCTGAGAGATGACAGAAATTCTCTGAGGAATTATTGCGCCTGTCATTCATATCTCAATAACTGTCTGTTTTGGCACAGCAATCAAACTGGACAGGTACAGACTTCAATGGATAGTTAGGACTATGGAAAAAATAATTGCAACCATCCTGCTTTCCATAGAAAGCCTTTATATTGCATGAGCCAGAAAGAGAGCTGAGAAAATATCTACAGACCTGGACATAAACCATTTCAACTTCTCCCCTCAGGATGCTGCTATAGGGTATTGCCCACCAAAACAACTAGACACAAAGGTAGTTTTTTCCCCATGCCATCACTCTACTAAATATCTAATTTCCACAGCATTTCCACAGCATTGTCTTATGTCTAAAGATATTTGCCCAATACCCATATAGAAGCCTGCATTGCTATTATCCTTCTCATTTTCTCCTCTTTCTTATTTTCTCTTTCTTCTCATCTCTCCTACTATCTTCTCCTATTGGTATCTTATGATTTATGATCTATGGCTTATCACTTTGCTGTTTGTATGTACGTTGAGAACTTATGCAATGGAGACAAATTCTTGTGTGTCCAATCACACTTGTCTAATAAAGAATATCCCTATTCCTATGATATAGAATGAGGGATTGTGGAGAACTTCAGAATTCCTTCCACCAGTGAAGGACAGAATCTTCATGATAATTCAGAAGTCTTTGTTTTTCTGATGTTTGTCATGCCATAGTTTTCTGAGTATTCCTTCCTCTTATTTCATCTAGTAATACCTCATCTTTTCTCTCCATGTTTTTTCATGCATTTCTGGTTTATAGTTTTAGGTTCTTAGGAGCAAACTATATATAGTTCTCTATATTCCCAATCATACAGTTCTTCAAATATGATCTGTCCTTTTTGGAATCAGTTTGCAAATAGTTTCAAAATTTCTGTATGGAAATGCAGGCATATATCTTCTAACAATGCATTTTGCACACACCTTTCTTGATATATTTTTAGGGCGATGCATGATTTGAAAATAATTCAGAAGAAGTGTGTACTTATTTGAAGCATTTTCTATGAAACTTTTTTTTTTGTTATTCATTAAAATTGCCTAATATTTTCCAAGCTTCTGTCCGAGCAAAAAGTGCTCTATCAAAACTGTGGGATCATTTTTTTCAGGTTCACCCATAATATTCACAGCCTTAGTGTTTTTGCAACTGATTTTTCCAATATAATGTTTTATGGCTGGTGTGATGACTTTTCCCTATACATCCTTGCCTCCAGAAGTTGTGAGTGCTCCAACACTGAAGGTTTTTAAGAAGAGACTGGACAATTGTTTGTCCAAAAACGTATAGGGTTTCCTGCCTGAGCAGGGAATTGGACTAGAAAACCTCCAAAGTCTCTTCCAACTCTGTTATTCTTGAAATGTGACTTTCACCTTATTCTGTCCTTCGACTGTGATAAAGAATGTTGTGACCTTCACTGATTTTTAAAAAAATGAAAATATTAGCATTTAAATGGATTCAAAGTGAATACATTACTTCTACCTTCTTACGCTGAGCATTCTGGCTTGGGAGGATGGGAGTTGAACTACGGATGACATGGAGTTTAGTTTAGTTTAGTTTTATTAGATTTATATACCGCCCTTCTCCCCGAGGGGACTCAGGGCAGTGAACAGACAAAGATAAAAGACATAAATACAAAATTTAAAAACCAATTAAAACCAAATTAAATAATTGCCCCAACAATTCAAAACCCATTTTTTTTAAAAAATATGTAAATCCTGAATCTAAAAATTTGGATTATGAAATTGAAATTTTCTTACAAAGAGGGGAGAGATTATGCCAGGCCCGCCTGATGGAACAAAAAAGTTTTTAACTCACAGCGGAAAGCACGAAGATCCGGGATCCGCCGAATCACTGGGGGGAGGTCATTCCAGATAGTGGGTGCCCCCACAGAAAAGGCTCTCCCCCTGGGGGCCGCCAGTTACATTGTTTGGACAGCGGCACCCGGAGGAGCCCCCCTCTATGGGAGCGTACCGGTCGGTGGGAGGCTATTGGAGGTAGTAGGCGGTCCCGTAAGTACCCGGGTCCTAAGCCATGGAGCGCTTTAAAGGTGGTAACCAACACCTTGAAGCGCACCCGGAAGACCACCAGGAGCCAGTGCAGCTCGCGCAGGAGCAGTGTCACATGAGATCAATAGACTGGGATGTAAAGCTCAGAGGAATGAATAATGCCCAGGGAGTCCACCATTCATGATTGTTTTCTTCACCCTGATTTATCTGTGGGCCTACTTTGTGAGAAAATGTGTTTTATGATCTTCTTGGCTTTCACAAAGCTCAGCTGAACTGGGCTTTTTCCCAGGGATGAAATGTAAAATTTGTTACTACCGGTTCTATGGGCATGGCTTGGTGGTGGTGGTGGTAATGTGACTGGGTGGGCATGGCCAACTTTAAAAAAAAAACATTTCGAAGCATTTTTTCTAATGCTTTGAAAAGCCTCTGCCAATCAGACAACTCAGCTGGGATTGTCAGAGAGGCTTTTAAAAAAATGCTATGAAAAGCCTCTCTGACGATCAGGCAAGTCAACTGGGATCGTCAGAGACTTTTCAAAGCATTTTTTTTACTACCTCTTCAGCCAAGAGGTTGCAGAAAAAAATGCTTTGAAAAGCCTCTGACGATCCCAGCTGAGACGCGGGATCATCAGAGGCTTTTTAAAATTTATTTTTAAAAGCATTTTTTCATCGGAAGAGGTTGTAGAAAAAATGCTTTTAAAAGTAAAAAAAAAAAAAAAGCCTCTGATGATCGTGCAGCTCAGCTGGGCATGGTGGAGGGGGGGGGGCACAGGGATTTTTGCTACCGGTTCTCCGAACCACCCGCCGCCATCGCTACCAGATCGGGTGATGTGGTCCGAACCGGGAGCATTTCACCCCTGCTTTTTCCTGATCCTTTCCCAATTCCAAACCATTTCATCTTGGCAATTCCATGGAAGCCATGTTGCTGTCATCATTACGACTTTCATCTTCCACTTACAGGCTAACTTCCTTCATCTTCTTCTCAGCACAGCCTTGAAGTTGCTTGCTGGCCTCTGTATTGGCATCGTGCTGTTTGGCCACTTGGGCTACTTCTGTCTCCAAAACATTGATGGAAGACTTATAAGATTTGGGACGACTCTTCATTTCCTGCAGCTGAGCCGCCCATCACTTGTTTTGATGCTCACTCTGCTGGCAAGCCTCTTCTTTCTCCTCATCAGTGCTGTTCTCTGTGTTCAGGTCTGTGTCTACGTATTCTTCATGTTCTTTACATAAACATTCCCTCTCCTTAGAACATAGAATAATAGACCTTGGAAGGGACCTTGAAGGTCTTCTAATTCAATCTCCTATACGATACTATAGACCCGTGATGGCGAACCTATGGCACGGGTGCCACAGGTGGCACGTGGAGCCATATCGGTGGGCACGCGAGCTCAGCTCCGGCACACATGCATGCGCCGGCCAGCTGATTTTTGGGCCTTCTGGGCCCACCAGAAATCAGGAAACACACTGTTTCCGGACTCCAGAGGGCCTCTGGGGGGTGGGGGTGGGGAAGGCCGTTTTTGCCCTCCCCAGGCTCCTAGAAAGGCTCTGGATCCTGGGGAGAGAGAAAAATGGGCCTACCAGGCCCACTGTGCCATTGCATGCCAAAAGCGGGGGAAACACGGGGGGGCAGGGCACATAGAATTATGGATGTGGGCACGTGTGCGTGTGACCCCACTGCGCTCCCCCCCCGCTTTTGGCACGCGATGGCAAAAAGGTTAGCCATCACTGCTATAGACCCTATACTATTTCAGATAAATGATTATCCAGTCTCTTTCTGAAAGCCTCCAGTGATGGAGCCCCCATAACTTCTGAAGGCAAGTTGTTCCATTGCTTGATTGTTCTTACCATTAGGAAATTTCTCCTTAGTTCTAGGTTGCTTCTCTCCTTGGTTAATTTCCATCCATTATTTCTTGTCTTGCCTTTTGGTGCTTTGGAAATTGACCCTCTTTTTAGGAGCCCCTCAAATATTGGAATACTGTTATCATGTCTCCCCTAGTTTTTTCATTAGATTAGGTAAAGGTTTCCCTCGCGCATATGTGCTAGTCGTTCCAAACTCTAGGGGGCAGTGTTCATCTCTGTTTCAAAGCTGAAAAGCCAGCACTGTCCGAAGATGTCTCCATGGTCATGTGGCCGGCATGACTAAATGCCAAAGGCACACGGAATGCTGTTACCTTCCCACCAAAGGTGGTCCCTATTTTTCTACTTGCATTTTTTACGTGCTTTCAAAGTGCTAGGTTGACAGAAGCTGGGACGGGAGCTCACCTCATTATGCGGCACTAGGGATTCGAGCTGCTGAACTGCCGACCTTTCGATTGACAAGCTCAGCGTCTTAGCTAGTGAGCCACTGCATCCCTATATTCATTAGACTAGACATACCCAATTCCTGTAACCATCTGTTGTATGTTTTACCCTCCAGCTCCTTAACTATTCTTGTTGCTCTTCTCTGCACTCTTTCCAGAGTCTCAACAGCTTTTTTTTTTTTAATATCGTGGTGACCAGAACAAGATGCAATATTCCAAGTGTGGTCTTAGTAAGGCTTTGTAAAGTGCCACTAGAACTTCAGGTGATCTTGATTCTATCCTTGTATTAATGCAGCCTAGGATTGCATTGGCTTTTTTGGCTGCTGCCATACACTGTTGGCTTAGCATTGCTTCCAGTTTGCTTTTTCACTTCAAAGCATATACTGAATCAAAATAATTGTTCCAAATATCCTCTTTCCTTTCCTCCTATTGCGTACTCTGTTTCTTCTTTGAGACATTAGCTTCGATCCACCTTCTCATGTATGTAAATTAGCATCACTAGGTAATTATTTTCCTGGTGAAAGGGCTGCACAGAATTTCTATCTCAGGTTTATTTTCCTACAAGAGATAAGACAATCTCCAGTAATTTTCAACAAGCTTTAGGGATGTGTTGAGACTGCAATCTCCAGAAATTCCTAACCACATGGACTATATAATCTTCCAATCCTCCATAAATATTTTTGTAGTATCCTGGGCCATCTGTGTTCTAATTAAAACTCTGGGAGACATATAATTGATGAAACTTTCATTGGGGCTTCAAATGTGGGAACAAAACTCATCCTTTGGAGAAGATATTTATTCTCCAGAAATATTCCTGAGTTCTCCCCTCCCTTGGTTCATTTTAGTAGCTAAACCAAACTTCCTTTCATGGTGTCCTCTAGTTGCCAGTTGCAATCTCTACCTCAGGAAAGATTGTACAAGGTTGTTTAAATTGGATAGATGTGATGCTTCTGCCCAAGGCTGCTCAGAGGATATAAGGAAACTTGTGTACCCTAAAGCTCTACTTGAAACTTTGCCATTTCATCAACAGAAGAGCTAGTTTGGTCTAGTGCAGTGATGGCTAACCTTTTTGCCATCGCGTGCCAAAAGCGGGGGGAGCGGGGGGGGTCACAGGTACGTGTGCCCACATTCATAATTCAATGCGCCCCCCTCCTGCGCATGCGCATGTGACCCCCACACACACTTCCCCCTGCTTTTGGCCTGTGATGGTGGGCCCGGTAGGCCCGTTTTCCCCCCTCCCCAGGCTCCAGAGGCTTTCTAGGAGTCTGGGAAGGGCAAAAACAGCCTTCCCCATCTCCCCGGAGGCCTTCCGGAGGCCAGAAACAGCCAGTTTCCCGACTTCCGGTGGGACCGGAAGGTCTGAAAATCAGTTGGCCGTTGCGCACATGCACGCTGGAGCTGAGCTAGGGCAATACTTGTGTGCCCACCAATATGGCTCCACGTGCCACCTGTGGCACCCGTGCCATAGGTTTGCCATCACGGGGGTCTAGTGGTTAAAGCAACAGGCTAGAAAGCAGAAGGCCATGAGTTCAAGTTCTGCCTTAGCCATGACAGCCATCTGGGTAACTTCAATCCCTCTCAGCCCAACCCACCTCACTAGGTTTTTGTGGAAAAAATAGGAGGAAGATATGTTGGATATGTTCACTGTCTTGCCTTGGGTTGTTTAAAAAATAATAAAGGCAGGTACAAATAAAAATTAACTGGGCTAGTCAATGATAACACAATGTAAGATGCTGTCCCTTTCTTTACTTTCTTTGATCCTTCTTGTAATGCCAGAGATAAGGCATTGATTGCCAAGCAGTCTAGAATCCGAATCATACTGTGTTTCCCCAAAAGTAAGACCCTGTCTTATATTTTTTTGAACCCTGAAATAAGCACTTGGCCTTATTGCCATGCCTTCAAAAGCTTGATTGGGCTTATTATCAGAGGATGTCTTATTTTGGGGAAAACGTTAAAAATGAGCTTTTCCAGATTCTCATTTTCTTTTACTGTTCTGCTCTTTAGCTTTCTCTTTTCTTTCAGTGTTTTTTTAATAGGGATCACCTATGGAGATTCTCAGTCATCTGAGTCATGGTTGTCCCAAAGGTGCTTTTTCAAAAGGCAAGTGGACTATCTTTGCTTTTCCTTGAAGATATTTTGCTTCTCATCCAAGAAGCTTCTTCAGTTCTGACTGTAGTTCTGACTGAACTGAAGAAGCTTCTTGGATGAGAAGTAAAAAAAAAAAATTCAAGGAAAAACAAAGAAAGTTCAGTTGCCTTTTGAAAAAGTACATTTGGGATCTCCCTATTTCTTCCCCTCTCTCCCATGCTTTTTTTTTGGTTTTTCCAACTTGTATTTCAAAGCCCTTGGAGACCAATCTGGGATCAAAGCTTTATTCAGGTTTGAACATGTTGCATTTTTTTTGTTGCTTTTTTCACCATGCAGAATGGAAAATGGAGATGGTCTGATGAATCCACCTACAACTACAAGGCGTGGATGTTGGGAAAACCCAACTTGAGAACAGAAGAATATTGTGTTGAGTTGGTCCATCCCGTACATGGAGCCAATGTTTCAAAAGAATCCTCTCATCAATATGAAGAAGCACCCATCAGAGACCGTAAAGGTGAAAATTTTCAACCTATGGCCAGCAGGCAACACATTCCTGTTTTTTTTTAAAATTTGATTTATATGCCACCCTTCTTCGGAGACTCAGGGCGGTTTACAATGTGTTAAGCAATAGCTTTCATACTTTTGTATATTTATACAAAGTCAGCTTGTTGCCCCTACAATCTGGGTCCCCTTTACCTACTGTACCTTAGAAAGGATGGAAGGCTGAGTCAACCTCGAGCCTGGTGAGATTTGAACTTGCAGTAATTGCAGACAGCTGAATGTTAATTACAGTGCTTTAGTCTGTCATGCCACCAGGCTCTGTTCAATAACATTCCTTGCCCTCACCTGAAACTACCTGTGTAGTGGTGAACACTTGTTCTTGGAATACGTGTATACCAGTCACAGCAGATCTTCAGGGCAAATAATAGAGAAACAAGTCTAAAATCTTAATTCCCAACAATCAGCCTGATCTGTCAATGGCTCACTGTGATGATGATGTTAAGTTATGATTTGTTTTAATGTGGTTTGTTGAACAGGCCACAGTGGCCTGGTTTACATGGTTTAAGTTTTTTTTTAAAAAAAATCCTAAATCTAAACCATATTAAGTCTTTATGCAACTTGAGAATTCAAGTAATAGCTCCTGGAATTAGTTAAACCTGTGCTCCAAGAGCTATTGGTTAGATCTCCCACCCTTCCCAAGTCCAGTTTTCTAGCACACATAGCTAAGGGATTTGAAACTAAAAGAAAAGCAATAGAATTTATTTCAACCAGATGTCAGGGTTCTGACGGATGCCCTAATTAAATCATGAGCCTCGAGCCATGCTTCAAAAGAAATCCAGTGAATGAACTTGCCGACATGAAGCTCTGACCCCACATAATTTATGGCCCCAATCATGACCCTATTTCCCCTTTCCACCCAGGGTGTGTCATCAATCACATTTGCCAATGGAGCAATTTCACAGGTTGTAGAGACCACTCCCCTCAGGCCACTGTGGGTAACCCTGAGAGACAGCCTTGAGAAAGATATGTCTGGAATGCACTCCTGTCTTTGGCTGCCAGCTGCTTTGTCGGTTTCCCATCCCCCTTGTCTATGACAACTCAAGAGCAGGCCAGGGATGCTTCACGAGTTGACACCAGAATTGAGACTTTCCTTTTTATATTTTAGCAGGAGGTTCCAAACTTGGCAACTTTAAAACTTGTGGACTTCAACTCCCAGATTTTCCCAGGAAGGAATTCTGGGAGTTGAAGTCCACAAATCTTAAAGTTGCCAAGTTTAGAGACCCCTGTTCTTTAGGAAGAGAGAAATATGAAGAACAACATACATTAGTTGACCTGCAGCTTCTTTGGAGCAGACTGTTTGCTTGGCTCTCTCCAAGGTCAGAGAGTGTAACTCCGTCATCCACCTCTTGCTACCTGAAAGTAAATGGCTAAACTGAAATTATTAGTACCTCTATGATAGATTGTTATTTTATTTATTTTGCTGTAAACCTATAATGGCCTAATCTAGAACAGGGCCACTAGATATGGAGAAGAGGAACAATCACCTTACTTGCAGTGACAGGGGTATTTTTTAAATTAAGTAATACCAAGAAATTCCTTTTTGACAGGAAGCTTAGGTTGACCATACATAATGGCATTGATTCAGATTATTTCCATTTTACAATTAAGTAACTAAAACTGGAACAGGATATTAGTTTGAGTGTCCAGCAGAATCCATGAACCTTGACTGAGAACAAGACAGGATATGCTTGGAAAACTGCCTCTAGTTCTGATAATCGTGATATAAAAAAGATATTGAGATTCTAGAAAGACTGCAGAGAAAAGCAACAAAGATGATTAGGGGTCTGGAAGCTAAAATGCATGATAAACTATTGCAGGAACTAGGACCATCTAAATAACAAAGAGGACTAGGGATGACCCGATAGTAGTCTTCCAACATTTGAGAAGCTGTCACAAAGAAGAGGGAAGCAATCTATTTTCTAAAGCATCAGAAGGCAAGACAAAAGTAATGGATGAAAAGAAAGATCTAACCAAGGAGAAATTTCCCGAAGTGAGAACAAATTAATCAGTGGAATGGCATGTTTTCAGAAGTTGTAGGTGCAATAATACTGGAGTTTCTTAAGAAGAGTTTGGACAGCCATTCTGTCCAGAATGGTTTAGGGTCTTGTGCTTGGACAGCGGGTTGGACTAGATTAGGGGTATCCAACACAAAGTCTGTGGGCCGGATCAGGCCTGTAATGTGGTCGATCTGGTCCATGGGGCCATCCTGGAAAATGCAAGGGGCTGGTCCATGTTGTTTTGGCCCGGTCTATCCAATGTGAAGAGGAAACATCAGGCCAGAGTAGCTTTGGCCCAGTCTACCCAGTGCAAAGAGGAAACATGCCAGGAGTTTGGGGAGTGGCATCAAGCTGGCCATGCCCATCCAGTTGTCCATGTCTGGCCAGTAAGCCATGCCCAATGAGTGCCATCAAACTGGCCACTCCCACCCAGTTGGCCACACCCACCCAGCCTCTTGAGGTCAACCACAGCCCTGATGTGGCCCTCAATGAAATTAAGTTTGATACCTCTGGACTAGATGATCTCCAAGGTTTTGGTCCAACTCTGTTTACAAAAGATTACAAACTACCGGGGGTAGAGTTCCTTTTTGCTTTTAAGGGAGTGTCTGTCCATTTTGGGTTAATCATGACATGCTTCGTTGAGTCCCAAAGGCTGGTTGGTTAAACATATCCCATTCTTTAATCACTGCTTGCTTTTATTCCTCATAGATTTCACTAAATGGAACAACACCGCATGTCACAAACTGAATGCCTACATCTGCAAGCTTGAATTGTAGGGAAGAGACACTGATTCCAAAAGGTTTGCATGAATTGGACATACAGAAGAACAGAACCTCAGGCCCTCATTTTTGAAGAGACATTCTTTTAGACATGATTCATACAGATCATGCTCAATATAACTCATAATATCTGGTATAAAGAATTTCTGGTCTTCTGTTTGCATTAAAAATTTTAACAAAAAACTCTGGGAAGGCAGTTTTATGTTCTGTGCTGACAGTTACTTACACCTCAGATTCTTTGGGAAAGTTCCTGAATAATTAAAATAATAAAATACTCAATTATCTTGACACTTTCTTTGAGTCTTGATCATCCAAACATGTTTCCCAAAAATCTTTCAGGGGAGTGGTATCAATTAATGGAATAATTAAGGAACAAAATAATTTAAATGACAAGGACATGAACAATTCTCTGAATCATTTCACTTATTTCCTTCCCAATGTGATCAATTCTTGCAATGCTCAAGTTGAAGGATCAAAACCTACTTGTCTGCTTTCTATTTGAAATCAATTCTTAAAATGTGATTTTACACACCTACACAAATAACACACATGGAAAATGAGAGAGAGAAATGTCACAAAAGAATACATTTCTCTTGTACTAATCAAAACTTGTCTTCATATATATTCATGTCCTAGTATAGAATTAGATGCAAAGAAAAAATATCTGCTGTGAACTATGTATAGGCATCAGGAAGGGCATCCGGCTAGTAAATGCTCAGCTCCATACAGTCAAATTAAGGGATTACAGGGTCATAAAAAGAGAATATAGAATTAGATGACAACAATTTAAGTAATTTTTCTTTTCTTTTTTTGTAAAAAGTTTTTATTGGTTAAAAATATACAATATTATAGTTTACAATATGTTGAATTTTCAATATCTTTATAAAAAGATATTTCAATTATTATTCTCTTTTTTTTGAGTTCTCACACAACAGACATTATTATGTTAAATCAAAACAAACAACCAGATTATATAAAAGTTATATGAACAAAAAAAAAAGCAAATAGCCAAAGTGTTATACAAAGTACAATAAAAAGAGAGAGAAAAAAAAGATGTCAAATAAAAAACATTAAATAATGGATTCCCCTCCTTTCCTCATTTCCTGGTTCTAGCTCTTAAAACCATGGTCTGGCCTCCCCCCTCCTCCAGGGCCGCCACAGCTCCGTCCGCCCCCGCTCCTTGATCATCTGATACTTCCCCCTCTTCGGCTCCTGTATCTTCTCCATCTAGGAAGGATTTATGTTGGTCAAAAAAAGCCTTAGCTTCCACTACGTTATTAATTTTCTTCTTACTGTCCTCCCAAAAAATCATCAGGCCCTCCGGAATCAACCACCTAAAACCTACTCCCTTAAGGTACAGCTTGTTTGATAAAAAATAATATTTTCTCCTTAATTCTCGTACCTGTCTGGGAATCTGCTTTAGGATGGTGACCTCCTTGCCCCTGTACACCAGCGCCCCCAGTCTTTGTTTTCTCAATATCTCATCTCTCAGTTCCCTTCTTACAAATTTAATATGAACCTCTCTTGGTAAACTATGTAAAATTGCAAATTGTGAGTTTACTCTATACACCAAATCCACATCCCTTCCAATGGACTCCAAATCTCTTTCTAAAAATTCACCCAACATTTTAACCATCACTTCTCTCAAATTTTCTTGGTCAAGTTGTTCCACGTTTTGAAACCTGAGAAAATAAGACATCTTATCCAATTGTAAAGTTAACATTGCGTTTCCTCTCCCTTCTTCCACCCTCTGGAGTGCCCGTACCTCCCCCTCCAGACCCCCCATCTTCTTCTTATTTTGCTCTGCCAGCTGTTGAACATCATTTAAATCTTTTTTCATAAGTGTCATTTCAGATTTAATTTCAGATAATCCTTTTTGCAAATCATCCAACTTGTCCAACTTCTGATCCAATTTCGCCAGTCTTTCCAAATTTTTTCCATGTCAGCTGCTGTTGATTTATGACCCTTAGCCATCTTGCAGTAATAGAAGATGAAAAATCCCAAAAGGCAAATTTTTCTTAATTGTAAGAAAAAAGTGAGTAGCCAAATGTATTGATTGGTTATATATAAACCAAACATTCAAATAATCTTCCAATCTTGACTCCTGGGATAAAATGTTTGTTCAACTCTAGAAAGAAAAGTACATTTTCCTGATCATTGTATAGTAGAGAGAAACTATATTTATTTTGAATTTGGATTGATTTTTTTTTTATTGGCCAAGTGTGATTGGACACACAAGGAACCTGTTTTGGTGCATACCAGGGGTGAAATCCAGCAGGTTCTGACAGGTTCTGGAGAACCGGTAGCATAAATTTTGAGCAATTCGGAGAACCAGTAGTGAAAATTTTGAGTAGTTTGGAGAACTGGCAAATACCACCTCTGGCTGGCCCCAGAGTGCAGTGGGAATGGAGATTTTGCAATATCCTTCTCCCAGGAGTGGGGGGGGATGGGGATTTTGCAGTATCCTTCCCCTGCCATGCCCACCAAACCACACTACGCCCACCAAGCCACGCCCACAGAACCGGTAGTAAAAAAAATTTGGATTTCACCACTGGTGCATACGCTCTCGGTGTACATAAAAGAAAAGATACGTTCATCAAGGATCATAAGGTACAACACACAATGATAGTCATAGGGTACAAACAAACAATCAGGAAACAATATCAGTATAAATGGTAAGGGTACAAGCAACAAAGTTACAGTCGTACACCTTGTAATATCAAAGTCCCCGCCCCCCCATGCAGAACACAATTTCCATTTCTGTTTATCCGCATGTAAATTTCCAAATCATTGGTTTTTATTCCATTAGGGGGTGGGGGTGAGGGTGGGGAGGGACCTACAAAACAGAATCTTCCAGAATTAATATAAAAATGAATCTATTTAGATGGGTTTAGAATATGTGAACATTGTCTAATCGTGTTCATTAATGAAACATATATCAATCTATTAATGCCAGCATATTGTCAATAATGCCAATCTCTGTCTTATGCTACGGTGTGAAGGTTTATATCTGGGTTTCTCAGTCTTGGCAGATTTTTTTTTTAATAAAAAGTTTTTTATTTTTTAAGACAAACAAACATATAATACATCAGTCCTTCCATGTGTCATCTTGGTGTTTCTTCTGTGACTTTTTCTTCTTTTTGTTACTCCTCTTCTTATTTCTTCCTTAGTAAATCCCATTTCTCTATTTTAATATTTCCCCCAAAGTACATATATTTAATGTAACTTTTTCCTGTTTGCTTATCAAATTCTTTATCTATATCTCTTTTCTATCGAATTATAACATTTCCCCCATATCTTAAAATATTTGGTATCCTCTTTCTCTTTAATCATTAATCTATTCATCTTGTGAGATTTAAAATTCCCAAATTTTATACCCACAACTCCAAGACAAGTCTGGTTAACAAAATCAAAGATTTATTGGAGAAAAACATGAAAATAAAAAAAAGGAAAGCGGTTGCAAGCGCGGCCCCTTAGACTCTTCCCAAATGGATTGAGTTCAAAGAGCACAAAAAGCAGTTTTCAAGCTATACATTTTATACACCTTCACAATGCACGCCACGCCTAAGGAGCCCTCCCAACTCCCCCTTATTCTCTTAAGTCATCCTTTAAGTTGTTTTACACTTTAAAAGGTCTTCTTGACAATTTCCCCTCCATCTCCGATGTTCCTGTCTCCTGATAGCTTTTTGCCCAAGGCTTAAGTTCCTGTTTCCTGAAGAGCTCTTAGCAAGTCATAATGCATTGTCTCCACTGATTACCATTTGTGGTCACTTTACATAGTCAGAAACAGCAGACAGATAGTCTCACACTTTACAATTTATAAAAGAATAACCTTTATTTATTTCCTTTAATCTCTGTAAAGTAGGAAATGCGGGTCCAGCTAGATGACCACTGAAGGGCCCTCTCTAATAATAATGATGATGAATACGGGACCTACTAAATGACCACTGGACATCTTTCTAGTATTCCTTTCCAAATGTATCCAGTGTAAAAATACAAAAGCCAGCCAAACTCCTCTGTATAAGCAACATTCTGTAAGGGAGGACCCCTCGCTGTCAGAAAGACCCATATCTTGGGTGACATACTGTTTGAAAGTTACAAATGTCAAGGATACCAAAATGAGACAGTGAGTCTCTATCACCAAAGATAATTTTCAGAAAAGTTATATTTGTTTGGCAAGACATGTAAGAATTTTTGTAATTAGGAAATGTCTCTTTGATGTAACAAATGTTTCTAAATGAAAACTGCTGTGTTAGCACTTTCCTTTGTTTGAAACTGTATAAAGACCAGGGTCCCCGACCCATAATTTTGTTCAGACTTTCAGGTACGAATCGGATTCTGAACTTATTGCAATAATAAAATCTGACTCTGTTTGCCCTTTGGGATGACTCTCAATCTCTTAATTCTATAACATCTGCGCAGTACAAATTTTTTCTAATTACTTGCCCTTCTAAAGGGACTTTCTCAGCTTTCCATCTTTGTGCAAATACTGTTCTTGATGCAGTTATTGAAGGTTGAAGATGTGTAGATTTTAACTCCCCATGTTATGCCTCCAGCATAGAGTTTGTATATGTATATGGTGTTATTCAGTGGTGGGATTCAGCCAGTTTGCACCACTTCAGGAGAACCGGTTGTTAACTTTCTGAGCAGTTTGGTAAACTGGTTGTTGGAAGAAATCATTAGGGCAGAGAACCGGTTGTTAAATTACTTGAATCCCACCACTGGTGTTATTGTTCTGTAACATGTATTGAGCTGCATCCAGTGGCCACAGACAAACCTTTCATTGTTTAGAACAGGGCTCTCCAACCTTGGCAACTTTAAGATTTGTGGACTTCAATTCCCAGAATTCCACAGCCAGCTGGCTGTGGAATTCTGGGAGTTGAAGTCTACAAGTCTTAAAGTTGCTAAGGTTGGAAACCCCTGGTTTAAAAAGTTGGTTTTAGTAGTGTTTTGACCCTACAGAGTAGCCATCCTGCCATCCTCCCTCATGTTGAAAAAAAAAAAGACAGTGAATCTTGAGAAGCCAGACTCTATTTTATAACATTCTGAGGAAACAGAAGCACCTGGAATCCACCCTCATCTTATTTATTTGTTTGTTTATTTATTTAATCAAGCATATATAAGATAACAGGTAAAAGTATAAACATAATTTGAATACATGAAAAGAGTATGAGTAAAAAGGAATATTAGGACAGGGACGATAGGCATGCTGGTGCATTTATGCATGTTCCTTACAGACCTCTTAGGAATGGGGTGAGGTCAACAGTAGACAGTTTAAGGTTAAAGTTTTGGGGGTTTGGGGAAGGAACTAGAGTCAGGTAGTGCATTCCAGCATTGACCACTCTGTTGCTGAAGACATATTTTCTGCACTTGAGTTTGGAGCGATTTACCTTGAGTTTGTATCTATTATTTGCTGCTGTATTGTTGTAGTTGAAACTGAAGTAGTCATTGACAGGTAGAATATTGTGGCAGATAATTTTATATACTGTGCTTAGGTCAGACTGAAGTCGGCATAGTTCTAAGTTGTCTAAGCCCAAAATTTGGAGTATGGTGGCATAAGGTATTTTATTGCGGTTAGAGGAATGGAGGACTCTTCTCATAAAATATCTCTGGACTCTCTCAATTGAATTTATGTCCGATATGCAATGCGGGTTCCAGACAGATGAGCTGTATCCAATTCCATGACACATATTCATCAGATTCCATGTTCATCAGACGGCAAAATGTTCCATATGCATAGCATTGCTGGTGAGATTTGAACTTTATCTGAATTTGGTAATTGTTAGCTCACCAGCAACTCAACACTATTTGTTTTGTATTCAGATTCTTACTGTACGTATTTCTATTTCTCCCAGTTTCAACTCATCCTGTTCCTTTAATAAAGCACCATGATCTATGCACATGGTCTGGTTTATTGAATGATAGGTGGGTTCAGCTCCTTGTCGATCTACACACACGCGTAGTGAGGATAGAACATCCAGAGTTTCTCAGCCAGTATGGAAAAGAGGTTGCATGTCAGATTGCAGCTTTTTCCAACCTTGCTTCACTAAATCAAAGAGAAGGGAGTAGATGCATGGAATGCCAAGCTAATTGCACTCAAATGGTACTTCCTATGTGAACCCAGCTACAGATAGATCTACAAACCTAAATGAGATAAAACAAATTACAGATAGAACAGATTAACAGAGTTGGAAGGGAACTTGTAGGTCATCTAGTCCAACTCCCCAGCCAAGCCAGAGAACCTACACCATTTCTAACAAATGGCAATCCAATCTCTTCTTGAAAGCCTTCAGTGATGAAGCTCCCACAACTTCTGAAGGCAACTTCTGTTCCATTGGTTGCTTGCTTTCACTGTCAGAAAATTTCTCCTTATTTCTAGGTTGAATCTCTCCTTAATCAGTTTCCATCCATTATTCCTTATCTGATCTTCGGGTGCCTTTGAATTGACCCCCTTCCACTCTGTGGCAGCCCCTCAAATATTGGAACACTGCCCCCGGTCCTTCTCTTCACTAGACTAGCCATGCCCAGTTCCTGTAACTGTTCATCATATATTTTAGCCTCCAGTTCCCTAATCATCCTGGTTGCTCTTCTCTGCACTTTTTCTAGAGTCTCAACATCTTTTTTATAGTGTGGTGACTAAAACCGGATGCAGTATTCTAGGTGTGGTCTTACTAAGGCTTTATAGAGTGGTGTTAGTACCTCACTTGATCTTGATTGTATCTCTCTGTTAATGCAGTTTAGGATTGCATTGGCTTTTTTGGCTGCCACCACACACTGCTGGCTCATATTTAACTGGTTGTCCACTAAGACTTCAAGATTCCTCTCACAGTTACTGCTATTAAGCCTGTTTTTATCTAGTCTATATGTATAGTTTTGATTTTTCTTGCCTAAGTGTAAGACTTTACTTTTCTCTACATTAAATTTCATTTTCTTAGATAGGGCCCAGTGTTCAAGTCTGTCAAGATACTAAGGGCTAGCCCTAAACTCTGTCTTGGGTGGGTGGGGACAGGTTTTCCAATGTTGAATTTGGAGATTTCTTTGTTTCATTATTAAGGAATTCCTGTTAATCTTACCTTTCACCCTATTATATTTTTTTGCGTATTACAAAACATAATGTTCATTTTCCAAGATTAAGACAGGATTGGTGGATTTTATGAAAAGTCTTGGAGACTTTAGTAATGGAAAACAATGAATTCTAGACTCTAGACCAGTGGTTCTCAGCCCTCCTAATGCCGCGACCCTTTAATACAGTTCCTCATGTTGTGGTGACCCCCAACCAGGGGTGGGTTCTAAATTTTTTTACTATCGGTTCTGTGGGCATGGCTTATTTTGTGGGTGTGGCTTGGAGGTCATGTGACTGGGTGGGCATGGCTAGCTGGGCATGTGACCAGGTGGCCATGGCTATGTGTATAGGGACTACTCAGAGGGCTGAAAAAAGTCATTTCTGACAGATCCTCGCACTTTTGACTGGTCCTCACACTTATGACCATCCTCACATTTATGCCTGTGCAGCATTCTTAACAACCATGTCACTCATTTCACAACTGCTTCTCTTCACCATGGTGACAAGATAGGGCAAAAACGTAAAATGTGAGGACAGTCGTAAGTTCGAGGACTGGTCAAAAGTGCAAGGACCAGTCAAAAATAACTTTTTCAGCCCTCTGAGTAGTCCATATGCACAAAAGGACTACTCAGAGGGCTGAAAAAAGTGATTTCTGACAGGTCCTCGCACTTTTGACCGGTCTTCGCACCTATGACTGGTCATCATTTATGCCCATTGTAGCATTCTTAACAACTGTGTCACTTATTTCACAACTGCTTCTCTTCACCATGGTGACAAGATAGGGCAAAAACATAAAATGTGAGGACAGTCGTAAGTTCGAGGAATGGTCAAAAGCGCGAGGACCAATCAAAAATAACTTTTTCAGCCCTTTGAGTAGTCCATGTGCATAAAAGGATACAGCAATAGAGAGGAATGAAGGAAGGGAAGGGAAATTAGAGTAGGAATGAGGGTAAGAGAAGGAGGAAGAGAGGAGGAGAAGGAGAAAGGAAGAGGAAGTAGGGAGGAGAAGAAGAGGGGGGGGAGAGAAAGTAAGAAGGAAAGAAAAGAGAGAGGTGGTAGGTTTGAGGAGAAAGAGTGCTGTACAATAAAAAAGATGAAAGGGAAGAAAACCAACCCCAAACAAATATAAAGATACTAAGATAAAGAATGAATTTTTAAACTTTAAGGAATAAAAGAGAACAAATATGAATAAATAGCAATAATTAGAAACATACATACAAACATACAATGTATTTTCTTTGAACAGAGTATTTGGCCAGTTCACAAATTTAAACAGTGTTTTGTCATTTCAATTAAATTTACAATTTCTATATTTCTTTTTTACCATATTTATTCCTCATCTATTTTTTAAAAAAACCAATATTACCCTTTATCCTTATCTCTAATCTTAATCAAATTCAATTTTTCCCTTCTATTCTATATTATACCCCTGCGCATTGTCATCTATTTTTATATCCATCCTCACATTGGTTATTTATGTAATTATGTAATACAGTTGTTTAATACAAATTCAACATTTTAATATAAATCAATTAGTTATATAACTATCTTTTTTGTATATTAATCAATGTGAACATGAATATTCCAATTATTTCCATGCAATCCAATTTCTTACAAATCAATTAATTATATTTACCAATAATAATAAACCAAATAATTTCCCCCATATATTCTTAACCATACTTAACCATTTCTGCTTTCAACACAATATACAATTAATCTCAATTATTACAGTTCCCTAGTTAAATAGAGCTTTTTTTCTTTTGTGTTTTAAAATCTTGAACTCTCCTCTTTTGCCCTAAATTTCCCATTGTTTGCAGTTTTGCACCTACTTTTTTGGTGAGGAAAAAGAAAAAGAAATCTCTCTCCCTGCTTCATTTTGTCACGTTGCAGCAAAGACCCTGCTTTACTTTCAGTTTCCTTTTAGCTAGGGAAAAAAATTTGCTCCAGCAGGCAAAGTTTGCTGCAAAAATTGCAGCAGGCAAAGTGCTTGCAAAACAAGAGCTTTCAAAAGAGCCTGCGCAAAACAGCTGAGAGGAAATCAGCTGAGAGTCAGGAGGCGGATTAATCTTATGGTAATTAACCTATGCTGAAGCTGAAAGAGGCTGTTTTTTCTATTTTTGCAGGCACTGATCTTCTCATTTGTTTTCTTTTAACACTGATCAGTTGTAGGGCAGCCCTTTGAAGCCCCGCGCAAGAATTTAAACAGCTTTTTTCCCTCCAGCCCATCAGCTGGGACTCAGGAGGCAGCAATAGATTGGGAGTGGGCGGGGTAAGCGACCAGCAACGGTGATCCAATAGAGGCAGAGGGTAAGGGTGAGTGAAAGCGGGGGGGGGGGAGGGCTTTGGTGACCCCTGTGAAATGTCTGTTCGACCTCCAAAGGGGTTGCGACCCCCAGGTTGGGAACCGCTGCTCTAGACAGTATAGGAGAGTGAGAAACTGAATATCTAAATCAGAGGTCTTCAAACTTGGCAGCTTTAAGACTTGTGGACTTCAACTCCCAGAATTCTCCAGCCAGCTATGCTTTGGCTAGTGCTTGGTAAATAGTTTGCCCCTTTTATCTTGTGGCAGCCCTTTGAAATACTGGAACACTGGTATCATATCACTGCAGTCCTTCTTTTTTTGCTGAATGGAATAGAAAGAAAAGGCATATGGTATACTTTGATCTTTAATCAGCCACAGCAATACTCTGCATTGAGAAGAAAGCAGTTTAGTATGCAAATGTGCAGGCAGATCTATATCTCTACTACCAGTAAGATAAATGTTTAGCATCAGATTAATTCTGAGCAGGTGAGAGGACAGGAAGACAGGACAGCTATAATGCTACAGTAATTATGCCCTTTTTAGAGAAGGAGGAAGGAAGGAAGGAGGCCATGCAAATTGGAAGTCCAAAGTCACTGGCTTCATGTCCAGATCTATTTAAAGAGAAAATTTTTGTTAAAATACATTTTCCTTTCAAAAGCATGTTTGATATAATTGAAGAAATGAAGAGATGTAAAGTTGAGCTGAATTCTTGGTCCAAATTTCCACCGTCTTCTTCGGGAGAAGGGAGGCGAGTTTTGCTTCTTTGTTTCTCATATAAACCTGATGAAGTGAACAGGAACATAATTGTCACAGGTGACAACAATGTGTTTTGTGTACAAGCTTCCTTGATAGTTGCAGTTATTAGGAGGGAAGCCACCTGTATAAACGCAATAAACTAAATAGAAAGGATATGGGCTGGTAACGGCAACTGGGCCCCTGATGTTTTGGCAGATTTGTTGGACTACGGAGTCAGGTGCAAAGATAAAAGTGTTGTGGGGTTTGCAAAAAGGAGTGGTCATGCGCCGATGCCGCATCTCGTTTTCACAATATAAGTTGCTACTCAGAGGTGGGTATTGGTTGTAGTTGTCAACGTGCTTATTCTGGAATGCAGCCCAGTTTTGCCCTTGGCTGGGCACGACCAGCAGAGCCCCCCAAAGAAAGGCCAAAGAGATCATCAGCAAGCAGGAGATCTTGGAGGCGAGCATGGTGGGAGACTCCAGGAATCTGCAGAGATCAGAAGCAGAAAAGAGGTGAACATCCTGAGCGATCCTTTGATGCCCTCATCCAACATTAAGAATTCCCAGGTATCGACAAGGTACACAATTGAGTGGTGACCCCTTGCGGCTTGTTCACTGATGGTCTCCTTATCTAGTAGCGAATTAAATATTTGTGTGTACACAGGTAGTCCTTGAGTTGCAATAGTTTGTGTAGTGACCATTCAAAGTTACAACAGCTTGAAAAATGTGACTTTACAACCATTTTTCACAGTTATGACCTTTGCAGCATCCCCATGATCATTCATGGGGATATTTATTACCATGGCTAGGTGCCAAGGTCATGTGATTCTCTTTGGCAACCTTCTCATAAGCAAAGTCAAAAGGGAAGTCATTTATCAACTGGGTTATTAACTTATCAACTGCAGTGACTGTGGCAAGAAAATTCGTAACATGGGGCAAACTCACTTAACAAATGTCCCACAACAGAAAATGTTGGGCTCATTTGTGGTCGTAAGTTGAGGACTACCTGTATCTGTACGTGTGTGTATTTATATATAAACAAACAAGCATGTACAGATACATAAACAGAGATACAGGTATACAAAGAGAGACGTTTATACATTGTTGGAAGAAATATCCTTCAGCTCCAAGTGGGGAAAAAGACACTGGAAACATGGAGACCTCTTGGAAAGATTGTTTAATGGTGGACAGGATCACATGGTTTGAGTTCCTGAATGGAAAAGGAGCGAGATGCTGAGCGTGCCTTAGTTTTATGCCCTCTGAGCTTTGAACTTCCTGGGGCACAGGAAGAGTATCCTGATTGGTTGTCAGACTCCCAGGGGATGGGGGTCTTAGCCTTGCTGGTTGATGTAATCTTCCCAGGTGCCATGTGGTGAGTTTCTGTTGCTAGATGGGTCCTATTGTGTTGCAGATGATGGTCCATTGACAAAAGTGGGGGGGGGGTGGAGGTAAGAAGGTGGGAGTTGCTTTGTCTTTAAAACATGTTTCTCCATTTCTCATCCAGGGAAATATATTCTGCCTTTTTAATATTTGCTAAAATATTTCATTCTTCTAGGAGAGGGATGGGCGCTAACTTCCTATAATCCCCCCCCCCTTTTTTTGAAGTGAGTGGGACACACATGTTCTTGGCAAAAGATTAAAATTGATCAGATCAGGGAGACTTGATGGGTGCTTTTTAATGTTCTGATGCAAAGGGGAAGGCATTGATAGAGACAATGGGAAAGGATTCCTTCAGTGGCTCCCAAAAGCTTTCAACCATGAAGGTCTAGCAGCAAAGGGAAAATTTCTGATAAGAATTTTACAGTATCCAATGTCTATGCCAATTAATTTCAGATGTCAGATATCACTTTCTGTGAGCTTCCAGTCAGGTTTCAAGCAAGCACATGTCCCAAAATTTTTCACAGCCATGGTTTTCCTTTAAATTACAGGCTGCCCATTTCCAAGGGTTGGTTACTGAACCTGCCATAGAATCATCTACGCACAATATTGGAAAAATGATAGTAAAAACTGTTTAATAAAAACTATCTAAAAAACAAAACAAAAAACAAAAAAACCCCCTTCCCAGTAGTGACCAGATGTGCAGTTGAGTTATGGGCTCTTGTGGTTGTTGCACTACTGAGCAGTCTCCTTACCTAGTATCAAACTGAAGGTTTATGTGTGTTCAGATAATCCTCAATGTAGGACCGCAATTGAGCCCAAAGTTTATGTTGCTCAGTGAGAAATTTGGTAAGAAATTTGGATAATATGGTATGTTAAAGATGGCTGCTGCGATGTGCTAAGCCTCCACTTGGGGCTGATGGCGTTTGGTGTAATAAGGAAATACCGGGGGTTTATTTCATGCTAACCCCGGCATGGATTGGAGAGGGATTACTGGTGGTCCCGGTCATCTTCATGAGTCCTCATGAGTTCACTTGCTGAATCCCAGGTGACTGGAAAGATCTGCAGCAGTTGTGACGGAGGTCAATGGGGCGCTCGGCGCTTGGCATTCAGCTGTGGAGCCATGGCGCTCGGCTGTGGAGCTGCGGCGCTCGGCTGTGGAGCCGCGAAGAGATTCAAGCAGCAGAACCGAGGTTCCAAGGAGCCAAGGAGAGGCTGGAGAGGCTAGAGAGACTGGAGCCTACCCCGGTGACACCGGCAATGCTGGCCCTCTCCCTGCAGTCCCGGAGAGCGTTGCTGGTTGCTTGGAGATCCTGGAAAGCCTGGGGGTCCTTACGCCAATTGACATGGTGGTCAGCTATGGAGATGTTGAGTTGCGGAGCAGAGGAGGGGCTGGAGCAGCAGAGCCGGGGAGAAGATGGTGGCAGCTGTGCTTAACACTGGTGGAGCCAACAGATTTGGCTCTCTCCCTAGGGCTGAGGCTTTGGAGAATGTCATCTAGAAAGCCAAGGGGGGTGGGTTTGCCAGGTCGGTGTTTTGGTTGGCATTTTGGGGGGCTAGACCTGTTACAGCCGGCTTGGTCATTGAGTGGCTCACCCCTGCCTCCTCCTGGTGGTTGCTGGCTCCCCTGCGATGATTGTATTAGACTGACTGTTCTGCACCCAATGCCATCGGTGGGCGCATGGAGATCTAATGGGTGATTAAGACCTGAGCTCGATCCCTGCACCCATGGGGGTGGGGCCCCGACCCCACGTTGAATATATGAGGTTTTTACTGGAAGATCAGCACGTTTGGGACTTAAGAAGATGAAGAGATCACAGACTTTCCCTTTCCTCACCCAGCGGCCTTATGTGAAGCCGCTGGGTGAGATCATCCGTGGTTTTGGGGTGCGATATCATCTGTACGCTGATGATACTCAGCTGTACTTTCCACCCCAGACCACCCCAATGATGCCCTCGAAGTGATGTTCCAGTGTCTGGAGGCCGTGCGGGTCTGGATGGGGAGGAACAGGCTTCGACTCAACCCTTCCAAGACCGAGTGGCTGTGGATACCGGCGTCCCGATATAGCCAGCTGGTGCCATCGCTGGCTATTGGGGGCAAGTTATTGGCCCCTACAGAGGGAGCTCGCAACTTGGGCGTCCTCCTGGACACATGGCTGTCTTTAGAAGAGCACATGACGGCCGTGGCCAGGAGGGCTTTTTATCAGGTTCGCCTGATATGCCAGTTGCGCCCCTTTCTGGATCGGGACTCCTTATGCACGGTCACTCATGCCCTCGTTACATCTCGCCTGGACTACTGCAATGCTCTCTACATGGGGCTCCCCTTGAGGAGCACCCGGAGGCTCCAACTGGTTCAGAATGCGGCCGCGCGGGTGATTATGGGAGCGACGGGGCGTTCCCATGTAACGCCTCTCCTGCACGAGCTGCATTGGCTCCCTTGGTCTTCCGGGTGCGCTTTAAGGTATTGGTTCTCACCTTTAAAGCGCTCCATGGCTTAGGGCCAGGATACTTACGAGACCACCTGCTGCTACCGATAACCTCCCACCGGCCAATATGCTCTCACAGAGAGGGCCTCCTCAGGGTGCCGTCAGTCAAGCAATGTCGGCTGGCGGCCCCCAGGGGGAGAGCCTTCTCTGTGGGGGCACCCGCCCTATGGAATGAGCTACCTCCTGGAATAAGACTGATCCCGGACCTTCGTACCTTCCGCAAAGCCTTGAAGACTTACTTATTCCAGCAAGCCGGCCTAGCTTAAATGGTTTTAAATTGGGATTTTGAATTTTATAGACTTGGGGTTTTAAATTGGGAGGCCGATCGATTTAATATCTTTTAATTTATCTTAATTTTTGTATTGTATGTATTTTAATTCTGGCTGTCCACCGTCCTGACTCCCTTCTGGGAGAAGGGCGGGATACAAATTAAATTATTATTATTATTATTATTATTATTATTATTATTATTATTATTATTATTATTATTATATTATTCCACCATCATTTAGCCTAGCCTCTGGGGTGATGACTCCCACCACTGTGAGAGGGTGGCGAGACCTGTCATGCTGAGATGAGAGAGCAGCAATTGACCAAGAGTCTCGTCCAGGTGATCACCTAACGGACAACGGGACTTCGCTGTGGTAAGAGAGCAGTGATGTTTGCCCACTTATGTCTGGTTGGGGTAGCTTTGGCCTGGTCCATCTGTTTCCTGTTTCACGATTATCACATCTGTACCCATGGTTGATGATGGCTATACAGATCTACACTAGAGCGGACTTATGCGCTTTGAGGAATGCCCCCCATTCCTGGAAGTGGCCTATCGGCCTAGCCAAAAAGTACCTTAATGACGGATCTTGGGATCCTGAGAGATGGCATGAGGGTGTTAAGGTTTTTAAAAGTTCTTTGTATTCTTTTTAAAAAAGGCTTTTAGGGGAACTGGGGAGGGGGTGGGGTTATGATACCCAGTGGGAGGAAGGGGGGGCTCCTCCGGGTTGTTGGAAGTCCAGGTCAGGGGAGGGTCATGGTGTGGTTGGAGCGGGGGTGGGGTCCCCTGGGACTCAGGGAGGGGGGGAAAGGGCTTTGATCCCTGTTGAGATGGGGAATGGCTGCAGCGGGTCAAATGGGAGGTGGTGCTGTGGGTTGAGAGCGCGGCCCTGCTACCTTCATGTGGTGGCCCGCTCCGGCCCCCGGGATTCTGCCTGCCTCCCTGGGGGTCCAAGAGCGAGGGTCCCTGGGGTTAGGCTGGTTTATTTTAATGCCAGGTCCGTGGTTAACAAAGCTCCCCTCATCAATGAACTGATTGAGGAGGAAAATGCAGACCTGGCTTGCATTGCGGAAGCCTGGCTGGGCACAGAGGGAGGTGTCCCTCTGAAAGAACTCTGTCCACCGGGTTTTTGAGTGTCACACCAGCCGAGGACCCAGGGGAGGGATGGGGGGGTGGCGGTTGTTATTAGGGAGGCCCATGGTCTGTGGGAGGTCACTGTTCCTCAGATAGACGGATGTGAGTCCCTCCTCATGAGACGGGGACCGCAAGGTCAGTTGGCCCTGTTGATTACATACCTATCTCCCAGCTGCGTATTAACGGCACTGCCTGGGCTGCTAGATGCCATATCGGGGCTGGTGGTTGAGTTTCCTAGACTCATTGTGCTGGGGAACTTTAACCTACCCTCCCTAGGGGAGGCGTCAGGACCTGACCCAGATAATACAGGCCCTGACTCATCGGGGGGGGGGGGGGACACACACCTGATCTAGTTTTTATCTCGGAGCAATGGCGGAGTGAGTTCGGTGGGGGTATGCCAGTTATTTACCCCCTGTCATGGATCAATCACTATCTCCTTAGGCTGGGCTTCCATTATGCCACCCCCTGCCACGGGGAGGCGGAACCAACCACCTGGTCCCGCCCCAGGCGCCTGATGGACCCTGAGCGGTTCCAGACAGAGCTTGGGACTATACCTCTCTCTCTTTCCTACGCCCCGGTTGAGACTCTGGTGGATGCCTAGGATAAGGCGGCTGCCGGGGCTCTCGACCGGGTTGTGCCTTTGCAACCTCTGACCCGACGCAGATCCCAGTTGGCCCCTTGGTTTACTGAGGAGCTCCGGGAGATGAAGCATTGGAGGAGAGGCCTGGAGAGCTGTTGGAGATCCACCTGTTCTGGGTCTGACCGAGCACAGTTGAGATCCTTCACTCGATCTTATCTGGTGGCGATAGAGGCAGCGTAGCGTGTTCACTTCACCCTCATCATGTCCGCAGATAATCGCCTGGCCACCCTGTTTAGGGTGTCCCACTCCCTTTTGAATCAGGGAGCGGGGGATGACCCTATGCAGGGACTGGTTGAGGAGTATAGTCAACATCTGCGCGATAAGATTGCTCAGATTCGGGATGGGCTGGACTCTGACTGGGCAGGGTCGGCCGAGGAGGTAGTGGTGGGACTAGTGATTTGAGACAAGTTCGATCCTGTTACTCCTGAGGAAGTGGACAGGATTATGGGGAAGCTGAGTACCATCACGTGTTTGTTGGACCCATGTCCCTCCTGGCTCGTTTATTCAGCACGGGAGGTTACACCTGGCTGGATCCAGGCAGTGATTACTGCCTCATTGGGTGAGGGGAGTTTCCTGGCCACCTTGAAGGAGGCAGTGGTGAGATCCCTCCTCAAGAAACCTGCCTTGGATCCAGCTATTTTGAATAACTTTCATTCTGTCTCCAACCTTCTCTTTATTGCGAAGGTTGTTGAGAGTGTAGTGGCACATCAGCTCCCGTTGACCCTAGATGAAACACTATATCTGGATCCGTGCCAGACGGATTTCAGGCCCGGGTACAGCATGGAGAGGGCATTGGTCACACTGGTGGATGATCTCTGGAGGGATATCTGGAGGGATCTCTGGACAAGGGATATTCCTCTGTCCTGGTCCTATTAGATCTCTCAGCGGGTTTTGATACCATCGAGCATGGTATCCTACTGCAATGCCTTGAGGGGTTGGGAGTGGGAGGCACTGTTCTACGGTGGTTCTCCTCCTACCTCTCCTGGCATTCGCAAGCGGTGTTGGCAGGGGGACAGAGGTCTGCCCCAAGGCCCCTCACTTGTGGGGTTCCTCAGGGGTCAGTCCACTCTCCCCTTCTGTTCAACATCTATATGAAGCCACTGGGGGAGATCATCTGTGGTTTTGGGTGGGCTACCATCAGTATGCTGATGATACCCAACTTTTTATATCCACCCCGAATCAGCCCAGTGATGCCCTCGACATGATGTCCCAGTACCTGGAAGCGGAGCGGCTCTGGATGGGGAGGAACAGGCTTTAGCTCAACCCTGCCAAGTCAGAGTGGCTGTGGGTACCGACATCTCGGTTCCAAGGGAACATTCCATCGCTGGTTATAGGGGATGAGGTGTTGTCCCCTGTTGATAGAGCGCGTGACTTAGGCATCCTCCTGGATTCACGGCTGACTCTGGAAGATCATGTTACAACTGTGACTGGGGGGGCATTTGCCCAGATTCGTCTGGTGTGCCAGTTGTGCCCCTACCTGGACCATGATGGCTTACACACAGTCACTCATGTGCTCGTCACCTCCCGGATTGACTACTTCAATGCTCTCTACATGGGGCTGCCCCTGAAGACCATTTGGAGGCTTCAGCTGTTGCAGAATGTGGCTGCGTAGGTAGTGATGGGAGTGTCCTGACACTCTCATGTTACACCCCTCCTGCGGGACCTGCATTGGCTACCAGTTGCCCTCCGGGTGAGATTCAAGTTGCTGGTAATCACCCATAAAGCCCTACATGGCTTAGGCCCAGGGTATTCAGTGGACCATCTGTGGCTAGCGACAGCTCCCCATCGCCCGGTGCATTCCCACAGGGAGGGCCTCCTTGGGGTGCTATAGGCCAGACAATGTCGGCTGGCAACCCCTAGGGAGCGGGCCTTCTCTGTGGGCACACCTACCCTGTGGAATCAGCTCCCCCTGGGGCTCCGGGTGGCCCCTGACCTTCGCTTTTTCTGCTGTGGCCTTAAAACATAGCTATTCCGCCTGGCCGCCTTGTACTGAAGGGGTTTTTGAGGGAATTTTAATGTTTTTATAGTTTTATAGTTTTATTGGGTACTTTTAAAGGAAGGATTGGACTGTATGTGTTTTATTGTTGTGAGTCGCCCTGAGTCCTTTTGGAGATAGGATGGCATATAAGTCCAAATAATAAATAAATAAATAAACAATAAGTGAGTTTTGCCCCAATTTACAACTTTTCCCATCACATTTGTTGAAGGAATCGCTGCAATCCTTAAATTAGTAACATGGTTCTTAAATGAATCTGGCTTTGCTTGTCAGAAAGGGGATCACATGACTCCAGGAAACCACAATGGTCATCAATGTGAGTTAGTTGACAAGCATCTGAATGTAAATCCCATGACCATGGGGATGCTGCAATGGTCATAAGTATGAAAAATGGTCACAAGACACTTTTTTTGGTGCTGTTGTAACTTTGAACGCTCACTGAACCAACTGTTGTAAGTCAAGGGCTACCTGTGTTTGTGTTGTAGCGTGGGAATAATGAGAGGCACAAGCAGGCTAGTAACAACAGCTCTTTAATTCAGGGTGAGACTTCAGCAAAGAAACACAGGCAACAGCCTTCCTTATATACAGTTCTGAAATAACTGTTAACCAATCCTGAACAGTTCCCAATTCAAATCTCCCACTCAAATAGATGCATACATAACACCCCTCCATTCCCAGAAAACACTTAGTCTATCTATTTACATTTTTACATAGAAAATCACGCAGGTGACCAGGGTGTGTTCTTACTCTGGTTGACCTGTGCAGTTCAGTTGTCGGTGAGGCGTCAAGCTGGTCAGAGAGGTCTGTTGCCTCTCCTGGCTCCGCCAATGGAACCTCCTGGATTTCTCCTGCGGTGTGGTCTTCCCTGGCGGGAGTGTCGGTTTGATGGGGCAGTGCCAGAGCCTAGGCTTGCCAGATAAGTAATCCGGCTCACTTGGGCTTGAGGTAGCTGTGGTGGGAAAACTTTGGCAATCAGGTTCAATAATGTTTGGGTATTCTGAGTCTTCACAGTCCAAACGTTTCCGCAACTGATCTATAAGCCTCCTCCAAATTTTCCCTTGCCCTACATCAACTGTATATGATTTAGGACCCATGATTCCCACAATTTTTCTGGCAACCGAAAGTGGCCCATTGGCATAATTTCTAGTGAACACTGTGGTGCCTATTTCAAATTGTCGTAGTCCTATTCCCTCTCCTTTAAACGTGTCTTGGGAGTAGTTGGGGTGTAATTGATCTAAGATACGTTTCTGGCCCATTAAAAGTTCTGCTGGACTGCGCCCTGTAGCAGTGCATGGGGTGGCATGTTGTATTGCAAGGAACTGGTTGATCCTAGCTTGCCAATCTCTGGCATCGAGCTGGGAGAGGGCTTCTTTGGTGGTTCTTACAAATCTTTCAGCAAGGCCATTAGAAGCCAGATGAAAAGATGCTGACAAGGCGTGCCTAATTCCTAACTCCGCTAAATAGCTTTCAAACTGCGTGGCCATGAATTGGGGCCCGTTGTCCGATACCAGGGTATCAGGCAATCTGTGGGTTGCAAAAAGTTTCCTGAGGACCTTGATTACTGCTTCGGATGTGGTAGATGGCATTAGAGCTATTTCTAACCACTTAGAAAAAGCGTCAACGATTATTAGGAAATTTTGTCCGTGGAAGGGTCCTGCAAAATCTATGTGAATCCTCCCACATGGCCCTTTTGGCCTCTCCTACTCTCTGACAGGGGCTGATGGGGGATCTGGCCGGGATTCTTGACATAGCTGACACTTGCCTACCCATTCAATGACATCCTTATCAAACTGCAACCACCACACATAACTCCTTGCTAAACCTTTCATGCGGACTATACCCGGGTGTCTTTCATGCAAAAGTTCCAGAACCCTTTGCCGTAACCGTAAGGGAATCACCACCCTATCGCCCCATAATAGACAACTCCCTTGCATAGACAATTTGTTCTTTTTGTTAAAAAAAACTTGAAATTCCCCATTGTCCACCTTGGTTGACTACCCCCTCATGACCCAACCCATAACAGTACGTATAACAGTGTCTTTGGTAGATGCCCTAGCCACCTCGCCAGACGTAAGCAGCCCCAATGAAACAACATCAAGCAATAACACAGAGGCTTCCGGTGCAGGATCTTCCAATAAGTCAGGAAGGGGGCAGCGACTGAGGGCATCTGCATGGCCCAGGGTTCTTCCGGGCCGATGTACCAGTTGATACGAATAGGCGGCTAGGAAAATAGCCCACCTGGTCATCCAGGGGGAGAGGGCAGCTGAGGTAGGCCTGTCCCCGGCTAGGAGGCCCAACAACGGCTGGTGGTCAGTCACAAGTTCAAAAGTCCGGCCAAACAAATACTCATGAAATTTTTTAACTCCTGCAATAGCCGCTAAGGCTTTCCTGTCCAGCTGACTGTAGTTTCGTTCTGCGCTGGACAGGGTGTGAAAGTAATACGCAAGGGGCGCCTCTGACCCATTCGGTAGTCTATGGCTCAGCACAGCGCCCACTCCAAAAGGAGACGCATCGCAAACGAGGACAAGCGGCAAGTTCGAATTGTACTGGATTAGGAAACTGTCCTCCGACAAGAGTCTTTTGACAACCTTGAAGGTGGCCGCCTCTGCCTTGCCCCAAACCCACGGAATGTTTTTTCCCAATAGTCTGTGTAGGGGTTCTGCTACAGTGGCTTTGTTTCTAAGGAACATTGTATAAAAGTTCAAAAGTCCCAAAAACGCCTGCAGTCCAGCCTTGGAAGTTGGTGTGGGTGCATTTTGGATAGCCCTAACTTTGCTTTCAGTGGGGTGGATGCCTGACCTATCAACTCAGTAACCCAAAAATTCTACTGAAGGAACTGTGATCATGCATTTGTTTCTCTTAACTCCCAGTCCCGCTTCCCTAAATTTTAAAAGTACTTGTCGCACTCTGTCTCTAAGTTGTGGTCCATTTTGGGCACTGATGAGGACATCGTCAAAATAGGGAACCATCCCCGGCAGTCCTTGTAGCAGCCACTCCATGGTACTTTGAAATAGCCCTGGTGCTACGCTAACCCCAAACTGGAGCCTGGTGCATTTAAAGGCCCCTCTGTGAGTTATGATGGTTTGTACTTCCACGGTAGTGTCATCGACCGGCAGCTGCTGGTACTCCTGCACCAGGTCTAATTTCGTGAATATTTTGCTGGGCCACAGGGAATGAAGTAAACGGTGAACCACTGGCACAGGATACATGCTCTGCTGGAGCGCCTTGTTGATTGAACACTTATAGTCGGCGCAGATCCTTATGCATCCATCCGACTTGACTGGCATGACGATAAGGGTCTCCCACTTAGCGTGATCTACTGGGACCAGGATCCCCTGCCTAATAATTTTATCCAGCTCTGCGTCAATTTTGGGTTTTAAAGCAAGTGGTATCCGTCTCGGTTTGAGCCTAATTGGGACTACCTGAGGGTCTAAATTAAATGAAATAGAGGTCCCCACGTACTTGCCCAGCGCCTCTCCAAAAACGTCCTGGAATTCGTGTAGGAGGCTGTCCTTGAGAGACAGTCCACTGAGACTGTGAACGCCCGTGAACCCCATGCCAAGGGCTCGAAACCAAACAAGGCCCAGGAGGCTCGGTGGCGGCTTGCTGGCGATTGTCAGGGGTAGCGATTCTCGAAATTCACTGTAGGTGACCCAGAATGTGCCCACGCCTTCGACTGGAACTTGGTTTCCTTGATAGTCGAGGAGGCAAACCCATTGTCGTGACAGCTGGCTTTTCTTGAACGTAGGGAAAAGAGTCTTTAGTGTTGTCCAGGACATGATAGATAAAGCTGACCCGGTATCGATCTCCATTTCGTATGGTTTCCCATCAATTTCTACCCGGGTATATACTTTTTCTTCTGCAAACATCCTGGCTTGGCCTATTCTCATGCTGTAGGCTTCCCGCTTTTGATTTTCATGCCGTTTTTCAATGCCGCCATTTCTGGTTGGCTGCTTTGAACGCGTTGGCTCTGATTGGTCGTGGCCATCACGTGGCTTGTTACTGCTCGGAAATGGAGCTCTACAGACTCTTGCCAAATGTCCTTTTTTCTCGCAGCGCCTGCAAATGGCGTCTCTGAATTTACAAGTCTGTCTTTCGTGAGCCCCGCCACAGCTATAACAGTTTTCTCAGCGGCTATTTTGCCCACTTTTTTCCCTTTCAGTGTGGAAAGCGTCCTCGTCTGACTCTTCCTCTGTACTGGTCTGCACTTTTTCTTGGTGTACAGGCATTGACTTTGGGGTGTCTTTTACGATTGGACGGTGTAGCATTTCAGCAGCTTTTGTGGAAGATTCATGCACTCTTGCTTCATCTAGAGCACCAGCTAGGGTCAAGTGTGGTTTCGTGAGTAGATGCCTCTGTAACCGCGTATCTCTAACGCCGCAGATTAGTTGCTCTAGCAGCGCGTCTTCGAGGTCTCGGTGATCGCAGTGTGTTGCGGCTTTCCGTAGGCTCGCAATGTATGCGCTGACTGGTTCTCCCTCTTTTTGTACTTGTTGCCAGAACTCGTAGCATTGTACAATTTTTTTTTTATTATAAAAGTTTTTATTGGTTAAAAATAAACAATATTACCGCTTACAATATGTGGAATTTTCATTATCCTTTTGCAAAGATAATATATATTTTCTTTTTTTCACATGCAGCAGATCTTCCCTTATTAAAATTTCAAATTTAACAACCGGATTTATACAAAAATATCAGTTCAGTATCCAGAGTAATATTAAAGTTTACAAAAATAAGAGATATCATAAAAGGCACAACGTAATAGATTCCTCTCACTTTGTCATTTCTTGGTTCTAGATCTCAAGGTTCTGGCCTTAGCACCCCCTTCCTCCCAGACCGCCACAGCCTCACCCGCCCCTGTTCCTTGATCATCTGGTACCTCCCCTTCCTCGGTTCCTGTATCTTCACCCTCAAGGAAGGTCTTATGTTGCTCCAGATAAGCCTGAGCCTCCGTCACACTATTAATTTTTTTCCTACTGCCCTCCCTGAAAATCATCAAACCTTCCGGCATCAACCACCTGAAGCCAATTCCCTTAAGGTACAATTTACTTGATAAATAATAATAATTTCTTCTTAATTCTCGTACCTGTCTAGGGATCTGCTTCAGAATGGTGACCTCCTTGCCCCTATATAGCAGTGCCCCCGATCTTTGAGTTCTCAGTATTTCATCTCTCGTTTCCCTTCTCACAAATTTAATGTGGACCTCTCTTGGGACACTATGTAAAATTGCATATTGTGAGTTTACTCTATAAACTAGATCTATATCCCATCTCATAAAGTCCAAACCTCTTTCAATAAATTCGCCCAACAATTTAACCATCACTTCTCGCAGATCTTTCTGGTCCACCTCTTCCACATTTTGAAACCTGAGAAAATAAGACATTCTATCCAGCTGCGAAGTTAAAATTACATTTCCTCTCATTTCTTCCCTCTTCTGGATTGCCCGCACCTCCCCCTCCAAACCTCCCACCTTTTTCTTATTCTCCTCTGCCACCTGTTGAACAGCAATTAAATCTTTTTTCATAACTACCATTTCAAATTTTATTCCCAGTTGCCCTTTTTGCAGGTCATCAAGTTTATCAAGCTTCTCATCCAATTTTGCCAATTTCTCCAAAAAATTTTTCCATGTCACCTGCAGCTGGTCTTTGTCCTTTAGCCATCTTACAGTAGTAAAGAATGAGAGGTCCTCAGGTAGGCACAAACATCCAGAGAGAGAAGATTCTCTTAAAAAATCAGCGCTATTTCCTCACGATCCACCAGAGGGTGCTCACAGGAGCAATGAGTCCAGCTTGTAGAGTAGGTCAAACAGGAAACCAGAGGTGGGTGATGTCATCAATTGTGTACAAAGAAGCAGGAAATCAGGCCCCAGCCATAATTCTCCAACAGAGAGGGGCCTCCAGCCTCCCTTCCCGAATTCTGCCTCCACCATTCTCCACAAAAAATCAGCGAGGTAAGAGGTCTCCTT
>WNWU01013376.1:0-16291 GCA_012654045.1 Ptyas mucosa | reverse complement strand
CTTTTTAAAAACAAGCTTCACTGTATTAAAGTCTATGACAGGAGACTCGTTAATGATTCCCAAGGGCAAATTCCCACCAATAACGAGATCACCAGGCCTGTAGTATCTTCCATCTAAATTGATATAATCCCTGTACACACACATGGTTTGCAGCCTCTTTGCTGTAGTTGGAGCCAGTAGCCAGAAGAGCATCAGCATCAAGAGTAGCATAACTCCTGCCCAATCTTTCTTGTCTTCTTCCCTCCTAGAACAGAAAACAAAGTTTGTGCAGAAACTGATTTGAAGGTTGCTCCTGAAATCTCACTGGAACATTAGCAGATCAGACACCACCTGTGTCACCTGGATGGCACCAGGATAGATTTATAGCAACAATGCTTCATCTTACCTGTGTTTGGGCCATGACCATAGAGGAAACAAAGGCATTCAAGTCTCCTGAAATCCAGGAATTAACTCTTTGACATCTTCTGCCTTCATCTGAAGAACTCAGAGATATTTTGTTAAAGGGGGGTTTATTTTATAAGATTGTGTATCGAGATATCCACAGGGGACACATTATGAATTACTGTACTTTTGATAATTGCAAGGAAAAGCAATTGTTCTACCCACATAGCAATAGCTTCTCATTCACCAGAATTGGAAAACGTGTTTATGTGTCTTGTAATGCACAGAGTAGATGGAGTCATGCTGAAGTTGTGAATTTGACCTCCATGAAACTGACCCCCTGGAAACAAGATGGAGTTTGGCCTGGGCCACAGTTGTTCAGTTAGTGTGAGAGTAAAGGGGGTTGGTGGCATACAACTATTATTTGTACCCTTGTAACTGTGAGCAGTCATGCCAATGCTTGGATGGAATATCCAGGTTTTTAATAACTACATGGCAGTGGATGAAATGAGAAACTGGGATTACAAGGGATGGGTATATAATGTTATGTGAGTCTCTCCTTCACCTGAAGGTGGTTCCATTCAGTGTTGGCTGCAGGAGTGAGACTGAGTCAAATCCACTGACTTTCAGAGTCCACCTGGAAAGCCTTTTCAGTTTGAGGTCAGGTATCATTCGTATGCTGATAAAATTCAGTTTTACAACCAGTGATTGACCAAGTGGTGCTATCAAGGTTTTGCCCTCGTGCATGAAGGTTGGATGGGAAGGGAGAGTCTCAGTTTGAATCCTAGCAAAAACAGGCAGCTGTGCATGATTGGTTCTCTCAGAAGTGGAATCTTTCATCTTTGGTTCATCATGACATTGAACTGTAACGTTTAGGACTCTTATTCACTCTAGGATCTTCCTGAACTAATAGTTTCTCTTCAAGGAGCAGTATGGTGCCTATCTCAAGAAAGAAGTGTGCCTGCTTGGAGAATAAGTCAATCACAGTGCAGATCATGGCTAAATTCCAGAGGGAGTTCCTGTGGTCCATTGGGTCATCCCAAGGCCTTAGCTTGGCCTTCCATCTGAGCACCAATGGGAGTGTAGAGAGACTGAATGACATGGTAGAATAATACCTGAGGTGTTGCTTGAACTACCAGCAGTCCAATTGGGCAGACCTCTTGCCATTTTCTGAGGTCGGGTACTATAATGCTGTTCATAGTAGTATGGGACTAACCCCTTTCAAAGTAGTAAATGGTATGGTCTTCATCCCAATGCCAGAATATGCAAGGTATCCCCCTTCTTCAGTCAGTCTGACAGATTGGCTGTCAGGGTTCCGACCAATGCCCTAATAAAAGCAAGAGCCTCAAGCAAAGTTTCAAGGAAAATTCAGTTTTTTATTAGGTGCATCATGTCGGCACGGACCAAGTGAAGCCAACTTTGATTTCACTCAATTCACGTCTTGCCTCTGACCCTGTTTCCCCCCTCCCCCCAAGGTGTATCATCAGTCACAGTCCCCAACGAAGCAATTTTGCGGGTCGTAGAAGTCACTCCCTCTGGTCGTTACTGGTTTCTGTGGAGATGGCCTTGACTTTGGCCGACTAGGTCTTTGTCAATGTTGTGTCAGGTGCAAAACATTTGGATCACACATGAACTTCCAACTAGACTGATTTATTACTAATCATCTGAACGGGAACTTTCTCAACTAATTTTTAGCACTATATTGCTAGTACATAAGGGTTAATGGAATTCATGAGGGATTGGACTTAGTTCATTTGTGGCTAGACCACCATCATTTACCATGGATGTCCAAGAGATGAAATATCATGAGAGGTTATTAATATACATATTGCAAAGAGTTATGACATACTTTGCTCATCCATCTCAGGAAAATTCTGCCTGACATTGACAAGGAATTATAGGAGATCTGGATGTGAGAGGGATTTAAACTCTACCATTTGAAAAATCATTGAATAGTGCTAGGCAATTCTATAATGCCTTAAATATTTAAGGAAACAATCATATTTGCTTAAAAACACTAATACTGAACACATCCCTTTAAAATACTAACTTAAAAATGAACTAAATTAAATGGAATAAAATGAGAAAATTCTCTCCTTGTAATAATAAATGCATCTTTATGAACAAGCTTCTCATCAAATCAGGGCACTGGACATCACTGAGGACATTTTAAAAACATGATAAACAAAGACTGGATGATGGTTGCTGACCACAGGTAAATTGTAATGTAAGGTCCTCCCTCTCCAGTCTTCTCAAGAAAGCAAAACTCTTGAAACAATTATCATTTGAAAGGGAACTTTTATTGAAAGACAGTGATAGCAAAGGAGATATAGGCAGGAACTGAAGTTTCCCATACATAGTGTTAGGCTAAACTGCTACAAGCAAAGCCCCTCCCAATGTCCAGTTCAATATTGAGCCAATCCCAAAGTGGGAAGATGTTTTGAGAACCTCAGGTAGAGATGGTGATAACTGTCAATTCCCAGGTGCTTCAATTTCACTTTCTCTAGTGGTGACATAAAGAAGATGGCTCAAAGCACATTCCTTTCCCCCTCCCTATTTCCCACAAGGTATAGCAAAGCAAAGTAAATGAAACCCTGCACAAAGAATCTCACACAAAGAATCTCCCCCTCCCGCCAGAATGGTAGTGTCCCAATAGAGATCTGTGAGACCTGACATGTAACCAGTTGTAGAACTTGATAAGGAATTCTTTAATGGATAAGTTCCTCCTTAGACTTCTGGTTGGCGAGCTGCAGCGGCATAGTGCTGAGTGAGTGATTGCTACTCCTCAGCACCATTTGTCACCGTGTTTTGGAGATCCTTTCGGGGGTGCGGGACCTGGAGAGCCCCGCGGACAACAGAGAGAGTTGGATGAGCGAGAAAGCGAAGCGCAAACGCTTCTTGCAAGACTGGGAGGCTCTGTCAAACCAACGTGCATGAGTCAGCCATTCAATGGCTGACCCGAAGCTATAGCAGCCGGCAACTAGACGGGAAGCAAAGAAGATCGGAGGCTGCAGTGTTGAAAGTGAAAACGCACCTTTCCTACCTAAGCCAAACTGGACATCTGAAGAAGGGGTCGGTGGAGTTAGACGAGAAGGGCTCAGTGAGGAAAAGAGTGGCAATTGCGACTAAAGAAGCAGATTTAAAGATTATGGAGCTTGACAAGCCGGCGCGGTGAATGAAAAGATTGACGACGTGGGACCAACTGCGCAAAAAAGAGGTTTGGCGGGTACAGCAAGCAAGAAGAATAAAGAACCCAGGAAAAAGTCTCTTTTTTGTTGCCTATAGCTTTAAACTAGCGGACGGTGAGGAAACTTAGAGATTTCACTCTACCCGATTGTAGCGAAGAACAGGAAGTGCAGCCATCATAGAGACCTGATAGAGCAACAACTGGAAAGACTGGCACAGGGACAATCTAGCAGTGAAAACTACCATAGAGGATTGACTTTGATTAATGAATCTGGAAAAAGAAATGCTTGGAGAAGTCTGGAGGCTGAGCAATAAAGAACACTACACTTTCTAAAAAGGAAAAAAAAGGAAACCAAGGGGTTTGATATTTGCTTTTTCCCTGATATTCCTTTCCTTAGTATTCTGACTTTTTATATATTATTATCAATTCCAATAAGAACTGCAAATTTTTATCTTTATTAATATCTGATCCTTTCCCATATATAATATATATTCTTATACATTTAACCAGATCTATATTCAACTGTATTTAACTATTTAATTATTTAATCATATTTCCTCGCATTTATAGTACCTATTTATATTAATTTATTTTATTTATAGCTATATAAGATTTTGTATTTGAAATCAATGTTAAGAATCAAGTAAGACATAAGAAATTAAGGGATAGACTATAATTGTATTTTTTAGGAAGTAGAGTGATTTAAGATATTAGGGAAGGCTAGATATTTTTTGTTTTTAGAGGACTTGAATTAATTATTTGTAAGTATAACTAATCTCTATTAACCAATCAATTATCAGCTGTTAAATTAATCAAGTAAAAACCAATCAATCAACTATAACCAATTAATTGTTATTACCAATATGGTAATCTAAGTGATACCTGTCCAAGATATTGATTGGAAGTGACATAGATTGTTAGACTGATATTGATGGATCAATAGACCTTTCCCATATTTGAAAATTAGGAAAGATATTAGTACTTTAAAACAACAGATAATTCCAGATAAAAAGAGATGGCAACCAGTGAATGATAATCTGGAGAAACATTGAGAGAATAATTAGAGAGCAAAAAGCAACCCTGAAAGAAATGACAAGCATGTCATCAACGATTCTGAAAACTGGAAAAAAGACACCCTCTAATCCCACCATTACTATGACCTCCCCAGCTATCCAATGGAAGGGCTACCTAAAACGGAAAAATCCACTGCAACACCATCATTACAAACCGTGCAATCATCATTGACGCTGATACAAGAAACAATGATGGCTATGCAGGAGAAAATGTTAAATAATCACACTGAACTAAAAATGGATGTTCATGCACTGGACCAGAAGATGAACAAGATTCAAGTTTCAATATTTAATAATGAACAAAGGATCCAGAAGGTGGAACAAAGAATTGAACAAAATGAGAAGAAATTAGACACGGTGGAAAAAACGTTGACGATGCAGAACAAGGATTTAGAGGATTCATTAATCCAATTAGAAATGGACAGGGCATCGTTTTACCTACACTTTCAAAATGTTATAGAAGACAAAGAGGAAGACTTGGGAGAAAAGATGGCAGAACTGATTGCGGAAGTACTCCAACAGGATAAGCAAGAAATCATCAGAGAGTTGGACGATGTTTACAGGATACAAACAAACTACGCAAGGAGAAATAGGCTCCCTAGGGAAGTCCAGATAAGGTTTGCGAGAAAAAAAGTGAAAGATATCCTGTATAATATGGCGAGAGAGGAACAAATAACATACAGATGAAAAGAGGTGATAATATTAAAACAGGTGCCAAGAAGAGTGAGGGAAGTGAGAAAGGACTACAGATTTCTAGTCGTGCAACTGAATAAGAGGAATATACCATTCAGATGGCTCCTGCCAGAAGGGATGTTAGTCACCTGGCAGGGGAGAAAAATAAAAATAGACAGTTTGAGCTCAGCACAAGATTTCCTCGATCAGCTAAGAGGTGCGGAAGAAGAACAAAGCAGTAAAGAGGAAATCGAGGTAACAAATCTAGAAGAGGAAACCTCACACCAACGGAATATCAAGGAAGGAACCACGGAGGAGAAGAAGATAGAAGAAGAAGAAGCCAAAGGGAAAAAAGCAAGACCAGTAAGAGCTGTAAGAACAAACAGGAACTAGGAACCGGACAAAGAAAACAGGAATGAATGATCTAAAACTAATATCAATAAACGTTAACGGATTAAATGATCGTAAAAAGAGGAAGTTAATACTCACAAAGCTAGTAAAACAAAATGTAGATATAATTTGCCTACAGGAGGTTCACATAAAAAAGGACGAGGGTAAATGCCTAGAATACACAAAATATGGCAAAGCATTCACTTCATTAGCAGAGAAAAAAAAGAAGGGGGTAGTAATTTATGTAAAAAAAGGAATTGAAGCAGAATTAAAATACAATGACGCAAAGGGCAGAACCCTCATGACTGAGGTTATGAGAGGTAATTTCAAAATATTATTAGTGGGTATCTATGCTCCAAACAAAAAACAGGGAGAATACTTCAAAAAACTCCATGAGCAATTAGGAAAAATGGAATGTAACAAAATTTGCATAATAGGTGACTTTAATGGCATTGTGGATTCGGATAAAGACCACAAAAGCAATAAAATTAACAAAAATAAAAGGGCAAATCTACCAAGAGCCTTCTTTGACTTAGCAGATGAATTAAATTTAATTGACATATGGCGAACCCTACATCCAAATGACAGACAGTACACATTTCATTCCAACCCGCAAAAGTCATGGTCAAGAATAGACATGGCATGGGTCACCAGGAAGCTGGGATTAGAAATAAGAATGGCAGAAATTTGTTCAAATACTTGGGCAGACCATAACCTCCTCGAAATAAACTGGAAGAGCATAAAGAGAAAGAAACAACAGAGATGGAGGTTTAATGTGAAATTATTGAGTGATAAAGAATGTATTGAAAAACTGAAAGAAGAAGTAATGTCCTTTTTTAAAGAAAACGAAAACCAAGGAACACCACACGTAATAGTATGGGATGCAATGAAGGCCTACTTAAGAGGGGTTGTGATATCTTACAGTGCATTTAAAAATAAAGAAAAAAGGAAATCCCTGGAAGATCTCTTAAACCACCTAGGACAGGCAGAAAGGAAGCTTCAAGAGAACCCAGGAGACGAAGTAGCAAAACAAAATTGGCTGATGTGGAGGCATAAATTGAATATTTTAGATCAAGAGGAGTTAGCACAAAAAATAAAAAGAGCAAAACAATACTATTTTGAGAATGCCAACAGGTCGGGAAGGTGGCTGGCCTATAAATTAAAAAAGGAAAATGAAAAAGGGACAATTCATGTATTAGAAGATGACAAGGGTAACCTCTTAAATAAAGAAGAAGATAAATTAGAAAGAGCAAGGGAATATTATGAAATCCTTTACAAAGAAGAGGAGATCCCAGAAGAAAAAGTGGAGCAATATCTGGCAAATGCTGATCTTCCACAAATAACGAAGGAAGAGAGGGAAATGCTTAATGGAAAGATAACAATTGAAGAACTTAAAACAGCCCTCTCCAAACTCAAAAATAATAAATCGCCAGGCCCGGATGGATTCCCAAGGGAAATACATAAAAAATTGGAAGAAACACTACAACCAAAATTAGTGGAAATTTTTAATGAGGCCCTGATGGGTGCAAAAATCCCTGACACGTGGAGGGAAGCGCATGTCACACTTTTCCCGAAAGAAGGTGCCGACCTAAAACAAATTCAAAATTACAGGCCAATTTCCCTGCTAAACACTGACTACAAATTATTCATGAGCATAATGGCAGAAAGAATCAAAAAAATACTAACCGCCTGAATACGCAAAGATCAAAACGGATTCCTCCCAGGGAGGCAAATTAGGGACAATCTGAGAACTATGCTGAATACTCTGGAATATTACGAAGAGCACCCCGAAAAGCAGATGGCCTTAATCTTTTTGGATGCCCAAAAGGCATTCGGTAATCTAAATTGGAATTCCATGACTAAGCAAATTAAAATAATGGGATTCAGAACAAATTTTGCAAAAATGATAGAAATTATTTATGGTAACCAAAGGGTGAGTATCTTAGTAAATGGTGACAGGACAGGAACATTTCAGATTAGGAAGGGGGTAAGACAAGGATGCCCCCTATCACCACTATTATTCATTTTGGCCCTAGAAGTCCTGCTACGGAAAATTAGAAATAATGAAGAAATTAAAGGCCTAAAGATTAGGAAAGAGGTTTACAAAACGCAAGCATTTGTGGACGATGTGGCCCTAATATTAGAAGACCCATTAGAATCCGGTCAAAATATATTAGAGGAATTGGGCAAATATCGAGAGGTGGCAGGCCTCAAATTGAAAAAAACTAAAACCAAAATATTAACTAAGAATGTAACCAAGGTACAGAAGAAAGAGATAGAAGAAACGCTGGGATTACAGGTTGTTAAAAAAATAAAATACTTAGGAATCTGGATAACTACAAGGTGCTCATCCCTAAAGGAAGACAATTATACCCCTTTAATTAAAAAAATGAAACAAGACTTGGGCAGATGGAAGAAAATTAAATTTTCACTTATAGGCAAGATAGCCGTGATCAAGATGAATATCCTCCCCAAAATCCTATTCCTATATCAAAATATACCAGTGAACTTAGACAATTTTTTTTTTCAGAATTAAATAAAAACATTAGGGAATTTATATGGGACGGAAAAAAGTTGAGGATTTCACTTAAAATTCTACAGGGAAAAAGGAATATGGGAGGTTTTGGACTCCCTGATTGGGAAACATACTATAGGGCAGCCAAGCAAGTATGGATAAGGGAGTGGGCCATACTGGAAAATAAGAGAATCCTAACCTTAGAAGGTCATGACCTTCAGAGAGGGTGGCACGCATACCTGTGGGACACAGAGAAGAAAAAGAAAACATATTTCCATAGATATAAAATCAGGGAGTCTTTAATACAAACATGGATCGGAATTAGACAGCGATATTATACTAAAGTCCCAAGATGGCTCTCCACGATGGAAGCTTTGATCTATCCAAACAGGTGGGGAATGGAGAAAATGTACAGATACAAAGATATATTAGATGGAGGAGGAAATCATAAATCAAATGACACTCTGAGAGACCAAGGTATAAATTTAGATTGGTGGACCTATCAACAAATAAAATCAAGATATCAGAAAGATAAGGAAGAATATTGTTTAGAATTAGGATACAATGGACTAGATAAAATCTTGATGGGAATGGAAAGAAAAGTTTTGGCTAAATTATACAATTACCTATTAGATAAGGACAGAACGGAAGAGACAGCAAAAAACCAATTGAGAGTATGGGAAAAAAACATTGGTCATAGCTTAAATTTTAATGAATGGGAAGAGGCTTGGAATAAAAATTACAAATTGACCAGAGCTGCGACGTATAAGGAAAAACAGTATAAAATGCTCCACAGGTGGTATTTAGCACCTGCCAGACTAGCCAAGATGTTCCCCAATATGCACTCAAATTGCTGGAAATGTGGCTATGGTCAGGGCACCTTCTATCACATGTGGTGGACATGCCCCGAAGCGAAAAGACACTGGAATAGAATCAGGAGATGGCTACAAGAAATAATTGGAGAAGATATAGAATTGACACCGGAAGTATTTCTCCTGGGAATAGTAAAGAAGGGGTATGGAAAGAAAAAGATTCACCTGACAATACACATAACCACAGCTGCTAGACTGGCATATGCACAATTCTGGAAAGAGAAAACCCTGCCACCAGAAGAACTTATAATTAAGAAAATACTGGAGTGCGCAGAGATGAGTAAATTAACCCATGAAATAAACAATGATGAGAATTCAGATTATTATACTGTGTGGGAAAGCTGGTATGAATGGATGAATGATAAAATTAAAGTAGGAGCATAAGATGTGTTAAATAAATAGTAACAAACAGCTTAAGTGACACCAGATATATTCGATGTATATATGTATAAACACTGCCTATTCGATGTTAAAAGAAATGATATTCTCTGTATGTATATAAAATTCAATAAAGTATTGTTAAAAAAAAAGTTCCTCCTTTTGTCAACACTATTTTTTTTAAAATTATTACATTTAAAAAAATGTGACACAGACAAATATAAATGAGACCGATCATTGCATTAGTTAGATATTCTTGTTTCTTACTATATTTTCTCTACAATTCAGATCCGGCCTCAGCAGAATAATGTAGCATTTGGGGAAAAAGATACAAGCCAAGAGAGCAGCTCCAGAGGCCAAAATGGAGAAGATCTCCACAGCCACCATGGACTTCCCTTTGGTGCTCAGGTAGGTGGGGAGGAAAGTGATCCAAACACTGCAAAAGACCAGCATGCTAAAGGTAATGAACTTGGCTTCGTTAAAGCTGTCAGGCAATTTCCTAGCTAGAAATGCCACTGTGAAACTGATGAGGGCCAAAACAGCAAGATAAGCAAGGACCATGTAAAACATTAAAGCTGAGCCTTCATTACATTCCAAGATGGTCACTCCAAACAAGGAATGGAAGTCCAAGTTAAGAAATGGAGGAGAGTTTCCCAGCCAGGTGGCACAAAGAAGTGCTTGGACCAGAGGACAGGCTATGACAATGGAGTTGGTCAATGGTTTTCCTAAGAGTTTCCTTGCCTTGTTCCCTGGCTTGGTGGCCATGAAAGCCAGAACCACCATGACAGTTTTTGCCAAAATGGAGGAAACTGCCAGGGAAAAGAGAACAGCAAAGGCAGATTGTTGGAAGAGACAAGTGATCTTCCCTGGTTGACCAATGAAGAGGAAGGAGCAGAGGAAGCAGAGCAGGAGGGAGACCAGGAGGATGTAGGTGAGATCTCGGTTGTTGGCCTTGACAATTGGTGTGTCATGATGTTTATAAAAAATAAGCAAGACTGCAGATGTGATCAGTGAGAGAAAAAGAGCAAGAAAAACTAAAATGTATCCCAGGGTGTCTTGATAGGCAAGAAAATGGATCTTCTTGGTAATGCATTGGTCCTTGTCCTTGTTGGGGTATTGGTCTTCTGGGCAGGGTTCACAGTGAGCTGCATCTGAAATCAGAGGTTTTTGTCTAAGTATTTCTTGAGCAACTACCATGCATATTATCCCTCCCACATAAATCACCCACAGTGCAACTTGTGGGTCATCAAAAAGAGCAAATCATCCTTCATGTATGATGATCCTGGGGGTAGATTAGCCAGAGACAAGGATTAAGTTCCAGCTGTTCATTCACTGTGCAATTCCCTGACTAATGAGGCTTTCAGTTTGAGATTCCTGCCTGTTTTTTTCTCCCATTTTATAATGGAACCCACAGAAGACAGACAGATCTCTTATCCATGAATTCTGTAGTTTTGTTTCTGTGTACATAATCCCTTAACCCAATAGCCTTAACCTCTCTGCTTTGTAGGTCAAATCTGTTCATTCCTCCCTCCTGCTCTTTCAAAGAGGCATTAATAATGGATCTCCTCTTTCTCTGGCAGGTCCATTTCCTCAGGGGTTGATAGAGATGCTGAAAGAAGCAGGCACTAAATGACCAAATAAAAGCTTGGACCACATGCCCCACTTCCTCAGAAAAAGGCTGAAAGTTGGTTTCCCAATTGGATGTATAAATAGAAACAGAAATGGAAATTGGGGATTGATAAATTGTGCCCTCAAATTATCCTTGCTGAGGATCAAGAAAGGTGGCCTCTGTGACCAGGACAGTTTGGATCAATAGGAAGATTCTATTGAAAAGTATGAATGCATATCAATTTTATTAAAAATGATCAGAATAACAAAAATATATTGATTTAATGGATGTCTTCCTTGCTACCCAAAGATTTAGATTTGAAGTCTTGTTTACCTGTCTGATTAGAGACGGTCCCTTCTGGACACGCATCACATTGGTAGCAGCAAACCTGCTTGCCCTCTGGAACTCTTCTCCTCTCTCCTGCATGACACCTCTTCCTTCCACACCTGGCAATGGGGATGGTCTGAAAGATAAGTATTTGAAATTACTTAATGAACCTGTTGCATTCATTCTTTTCCCCATTCCTACTTCTATGTTCAGATTCTCTTCTAAAGAGATACATTGGCACGGGGTATCAGAAATATGGAACAGCTCCTGAGGGATTCAGACAACTGGCATTACTGAGACACTGATGGATGGGGGAGATTAGAACTGGGGTTTCATCCTGCAGAGGAAGAATTGTGACTGAACCACAGAATTTCTAAAAGAAAGAACCATGAGGAGTGACAATGGTCGATGGAAATCACTGTTGCTTGCTGTAATTGCATCCTGTATTTTAAGCAGACCTTGTTCCCAAGCCTAACCCCTTGTGGAATGACACAAATCAGACTTCAAAGGTGTTACATGCAAAGCAGATTTTCCACCAAATGACTGCCATGATTTCTAACTCAATTGATTATTTTTTCCAGTTGGAAAGATGTTCTGCATCTCAGGAAGAGAATGAATCTTTCCCTGAACTTACATCATTTCCTTGGAGCTTACCTTTGTGGCCCAGACGATTCCATCAGAGTTAATGGTGAAATCCTGGCCTGGGGGAGCCTCAGGATTTACTTGCCCAACTTTCATGGGGACAAAAGATCGATTGGGGAGGAAAAGCTAATTGAGAAGATCAAAACGAGCAGATCCCAGTCCATCTTCTGAGAAGGAGACCTCATCTCCAGCACTGTTGTTGAACTGCACATTCCTCAAATAGGGAAGAATCTGAAAGAAAGGAGGCCTTCAAAAATTGGAGTATTTGGGCTAGAGCTACAAATGAGACATTGTGGTTTCTATCACAACATGATTGCCATTTTAAGAAGATGGGTTTATACTTGAGAAGTTGGGTCCATCTCTTGGTAGTGATCTGAGGAGTCCGGGGTGTTGAACTCTGAAACTAAGTTTTCCCTTTGTCACTGGGCACAGTTTCCAACTAGTATTTCACCAAAACAGAAGAATTTTAGTTCCACACTTTAATTTTAGGCTTTTGATCTTGTGATACTTGGCTATATGCAATTTCCAATAGTTCCTTTGGCCCAAGGCCTTCTTAACTGATAAATGAATGTTAGAAATGAATAAATTATTTCTATCAGAACTATGGAAAATTCCACTGATATTCTCTGGCTCATTGTCAAAGGCAGCAGAATGCAGGAACCAAGTTTGATCTTCTGGGCCATGTGGAAGAGAACATCTGACCTGGTTGGTCTCTTCACTATTCAGAGAGGTCCAACATTTTAGCCTTTGATGCAGAAAATTCTGATGAATTTCAGACCAGGAACCCATTAGGACCACTTTGAATCTTGCTCTGTGCTGTGGTTGTCATAGAAAGAGAATCACAGTATTGGAAGGGACATTGGAGGTCGTCTAGTCCCACCCCCTGCTCAAGCAACAGACCCTCTACAGTTTTAGGCAAGTGGCTATCCTGTCTCTTCTTCAATGACTCCAGCAATGGGGCTCCCATGACTTCTAAAGTAAACCGTTCCTTAAGAAATTTCTCCTTACTTCTAGGTTGCTTCTCTCCTTGGTTAGTTTCCATCCATTGTTAATCAGAAGCTGTTTTCACACAGCAAACTGAGAAGCCCAACAAATGGTAAACTTTAAAAAAGGGCAGGGTCTCAGATGAATTGGTATGGGAGTACACAGACATTTAATCAGGAACTGAAGACATTCATATGGGGAGCTTCCAATTAAAGTGTCTGTGGATTGAGGAAAAAAGTCACAGAAATTACCTGCCATGATTGGACATCTGAGATCCTCTTTCCAAGCCTCATCGTGGTTGGTTGAACTCTGAATCCATCCAGTGCATGTAAAGCATGTGCCAGAGCATAAACAGCATTGTAGATATTGTAACTTTCTCCTGTCATTCTTTTTTCAATAGTGTAATTGGGCAGATTCTGCACATTCTCCTTTCCTGTACATTGTTTTTTCCCCTTTGTAGGGATCTTTCCTGATTTATGGATCTTGCAGCCAAAGACCTGTTCCCACCATGGAGGGAGAAAGACATCTCCTTGGGGGTTCAAGGGGTCTAAAGACAGGAGGAAGCGGCTGAATTCAGAGACATCCCCAGAGTGGTCCCTAAAATGCAAGGCTCCATGCAAAGGTTTTATAAATTGCAATGTGTGTTCAGATTCGTCCAAGCCAATTTTCCAATGGGAAGTGAAGATACAAACTTTCCTAAATGATACTTTTCTGTATATTTCAACCATATATATTGTCCCCATTATACTGCAAGTAACAGTAAAGTCTCCAAACATAATTAACACTTCTGCTTTAGTCCAGGTGCGGAAATTGAGAACAAAATTTTTCTGAGTGATTTCAATATCATCCAATTTCAGCATTAGAGTGAAGGCCAGGCATATCTCCTTCTCCTGGAGCATTGGTGTCAGAGTTGAGACAAAATGTTCTCCCCTCTCATCTTCAGGGGCCAGAAGCCCAACCCAGTTCCACTGGAAATGCAGGAGCAGCTGCACTAAACCCACATACTGAGGAGATTCCTTGGGATTAATCCGGAAGAAGGAAGGATAATCTCTTCTCTCTCCCTGGGAGAACTCAAAGCCAACACTGAGCTGGAAAAAATGAGATTCTTTTTTCAAAGACAAAGTAAAAGTTTTATGGTGACTTTAGTAGTGACCATTGTGTGGTTGATGACCCTCCTGTCAGGCTGATTCACTTTGACTTCTTCCCTTCTTAGCCACTTTTATTGGTTGTCAGAAGACAAGAGAAGAAACCAACAACCTAATACAGAGAATAGATGGCACTAAAACGATGGCTTCCTTTTAATAAAGAATAATCTAAGTGTTATGTATATAAGTGTGGGCGGGAAGTTTGAATTAACTGACCATCAGCTGATTGGCTGACCACCACAGCTGCAAGGTATATAAGGGGAGCTGTTTCCCCTGGTCAGTTGCTGAATTCTCACCCTGAAATAAAGAGCTGTTGTCACACACTGCCTGGCTTGCTGAGTCCTCATTCACCCAACTTAACACTAAGATTCACAAACTCATTATATGCCCCACCTCCTTTTAGTTTCATCTTTGGCTTCTCTGTGTGTATTTTGATCTTTGTCTATTCCATAGTGTATCCAAGGGAGCTCTCTTACCTGTGGGACCTTAAAGATGCTGAAGATGGAGGCCATCAGCTTTGAGGACTTGGCACTGAGACCACCAATGACGGAGAGCAGAGTGTCCTGTAGGTGACATTTGTAACCTGGAACCACTTGGCCTTGTGAGGAGAGAATGGAGAGGCTGTTTAAGGAAATATCTATCTCCCTCTGGAAATGGCGGTAGATGTGGAAGCCAAGGGTGATGTTGGGGAGTAGAAGAAAATCGTTATTGACCTCAGAGACAGCAAACATCAATGCAAGGAACTGCTGGTAGTTACTGGTGGTGAATCTGTAGTGAGAAAAACATTGGTGAACATTACAGGTAAGCTTGTGCATGGCTGTAGAATTTGCTTCACTTTTTGGGAGGACCATTGAGGGCAGAAAGTCCCAAATTTCTTTGGGTTTGGATTTTTTTCAAAGGACTTCCCTTGGCTAAACCTGGATGACTTTGTGAGAAAGGAGACAAGCCTTTCCATAGATATCATGGACTGTTTTATATTCTCTATCATCCCTGCCATATTCACTTTGCTGCAGTGGCTGTAATCCTTTCCAATTGATCCCCTTTCACCGTAATTATTTAAGGTCTCTCTTGGAGCAGCTTCTACAGGCGTGGTAAGGAATGCTCAGCACAGGACTACAGTGGGGTCACCTCATAGATTTACTGAAAGCCATTAGACATTAGCAATGCTGATTCCAACACTGAGAGGGATTTTTGTAACTCCTGAACACTGGAAGCGGATTGAGCTTCTTTTTGAGTTTTTGACCACAAGTTACTAGTCAGATTAATATTATAATTGAAGTTATTCACTAGACCAGCACAGCTTCCCTCTTCATTTTTGTTGTTTGTCATCTTCCTGATGAAGAGATTGAGAATTCCAGCTTTTGAAGAGCTTGGTATTTTATCAAGAAAAGTGCAACATGTTAACTATATCAGGACAGTTCAAAGCACTAGAAGAAGTATTTATAAAAATAGTCCCGAATTTAAAGCAAAGAAAATAATTATCTGCCAGTTTCCCCTCCAGTTGAGACTTACAGACTCTTTAGATGACGATTCACTTTATTAAACTCTAGGACAGGAGATTTATAAATGGTTCCGAGGGGCAAATTCCCACCAATAATGAGATTACCAGGCCTATAGTAGTTTTCCTCTGACTCAATATAATCTCTGAGCTCACACATGGTGTGCAGCCTCTTCATTGTAGTTGGAGCCAAGAGCCAAGAGAGCATCAGTATCAGCAGTAGCATAACTCCTGCCCAGTCATTAATATCACTTTCCCTCCTAGAACAGAAATCAAGATTTATGCAGAAACTGATTTGAAGGTTTCTCCTGAAGTCTCACTGGAGCTTCAGGAGATCAGACACCACCTGTGCCACCTGGATGGCACCAGGACAAATTTATAGCAACCATGCTTCCTCTTACCTGAGTTTGGGCTGTGACCACAGAGGAAACAAAGGCATGGGACTCTCTTCAAACCCAGGAGTGAGCTCTTTGCAAGGCAGGCTAAGGTGACATGTTCTGTGCCCCCCAACTGGTTAACTCAGAGATATTTTTAAAGCAAGTTTTCTCTTGGAAGAGATAAATGTGTGTCAAGAAATCCACAGGGGATACATGAAGAATGGCTGTTCTTCTGGTAATT
>WNWU01013372.1:15160-26830 GCA_012654045.1 Ptyas mucosa | reverse complement strand
GATAGAGAGGAAGAGAGAGAAATACACAGAGAGAGAGAGATACAGAGGGGGAGAGAGGGAGGGGAAAAGAGAGAGAAATAGAGAGAGATGCAGAGATAGGGGGAGAGAGAGAGAGAATGTCAAAAGGGTTTTGTGGCTCCCAGTGTTTTTTAACAAGTGTTCTCTGCCCTAATGATTGGTTAGGTAGGCATGGCTAGGGGGTCATGTGACTGGGTGGGAGTGAGTGACATTGAGTTGGCCATGCCCACCCAGGTTTTGTGGCTCCCAGTGTTTTCTTTTCTGTGGGAAATGGGTCCAAACGGCTCTTTGAGTGTTTAAGGGTGCAGACCCTGAACTAGTCCCTGAATGAGCCTGGCCACACATGTTGTCGATGAGGCCTAAACTTTGTCAAAATACTGAGATCAAGACTGTATAAATTGTTTTCTTTTCAAACAAGGTGTTAAGGGTTGCCTTCAGGGGTGGGTTCTACTTACCTTTACTACTGGTTCGTAACAGGATCATGCACGTGCACTTGCTTTGCTTGCACGCCTTGCTTCTGCGCACGCGCAGATCGCTGATGACAACATCTGGGGTGCTGGGCGGGGCCTCCCGCTGGTTTTACTACCGGTTCTTGCGAACCAGTCCGAACTGGGGGCAACCCACCACTGGTTGCCTTTTATGAAACATAATCTATGATATCAGAGAATCTTACCAGCAGAAAATGGCATGAATGCATCCCTCTTCACAAATTTTCCTTCAGAGTCAAGAAAATGCTCAGGATAGAATTCATGAGGTTTCTCCCACTGAGATTCATCATGGAGCACAGAAGTCAGCAATGGAAGTATGTACATTCCCTAAAAATGGAAAGGATAAAAACAATATATGAAAAGGAGTATGTCCGTTTAATCCATGGCTATGGAAATTAATCCTGGAATTTTGTAAAGTGTTTATTGAGAACTAAGTATTGGGCTTGGAGCAGTATTCAATTTAAAAAATATATTAAAACTATATTTTCATCTCCATCTTTTCCGGTCAGAGTATTCTTTAGATACACCTTGATTTTTAAGCATCACTTTTTTTGCATTTGATTTACATTTTTAATTAACTGTCTGGTTGAACACTGATTTATTTTATGCACTTCTTGCTAGGCTATAAATGTGAACTTTTTATTTCTTTTTACTGCTTTGCTTTGGAGTTATCAAACAATTTCGCTTTTGCTGCATGACAACCTATCGTGCAAAGACTTTCTCCTTGATAACTTCATTATTGAGTTGATTTGATTTATATTTGCATCAGATTTCTATTGCCAAGGATTTTGTATTTTACTAGTTCTTAACTGTTTCATTTTTCTTTTTTATATATCTTTGATCTTTTTTCTTTTCAAATAAATGAGGATTTTTCCATTTCTATTTGCTCTCTATTGTGGGAAATATCTTAATTTTTCTGTGGTCATTTTGTTATGGAACATCTACTTTTTTTGTCCTTGAGAGGCATTGCCAATGTTTTCTTGTCAACGTCTGGCTATAAAAGAAATTTGGATTATATTAAAAATGAAAACAATAATAAATCAAGGATTTTGAACATGCACATTATATACTTTTACTTTTTAGTTTTGGAAATAAAAATAAGAAACAAATGTCAAGAAAATGCAGGACCCAAAAAATGATAAAGGCTTACTGAAGACAAGGAGGGGAAATAAAGCAATAAACCAAGATGAGAAAGAAATAAAAGAATAGAGCAAGAGAGGAAAGTACCTCTTATGAATCAAGAGGTGGGGCAGTTTCAGAATGCCAGATGCCAAAAAAACAAACCTCTCCTATTGACACCTTGAGAGATGTATCTATGGAAAGTGTTCTAATAAGATAACAGTCTGGGGCCTTATAATTGATTTAGCCAATTCCATTAATTAAGAACTACTTTTTTCTACCCACTGAACACAACAGACTAGATCCAGGGGTGGGATTCTACCGGTTTGCACCGGTTCGTTAGAACCAGTTGTTAAGTTATTTATTTATTTATTTATGTAATTTATATGCCGCCCTTCTCCTGTAGGACTCAGGGCGGCTTACAAAAACAACAGAGAATTACATAAACACTTAAAATCAATTTAAAATTAATTAAAATCAAATTAAAATTATTAAAATATTTAAAATTTGAGGACCCAGTTTGTGGGGGCAATAAGCTGACTTTGTATAAATATACAAAAAGTATGAAGGCTATTGCTTAGTGCATTGTAAACCGCCCTGAGTCTCCGGAGAAGGGCGGCATATAAATCAAATTAAAAAAAAATAATCCCCCTACGGATTCAGCCCATATGGTGAAAAAGCCACGTCTTTAATTTGTGATGGAAGGAGAGGAGATCCGGGGCTATCCTGAGGTCAGTGGGCAGCTCATTCCAGAGGGTCAGCGCTCCCACAGAGAACACCCTCCCCCTGGGGGTTGCCAGCCGACACTGTCTGGCTGACGGCACCCTGAAGAGGCCCGCTCTGTGTGAGTGCGCCGGACGGTAGGAGGAAGGCAGGAGATGATCCTGCAGATACCCCAGGCCTAAGCCATGTAGGACTTTATAGGTTAGCACCAGCAGCTTGAAACGAACCCGGAGAGCCACAGGCAGCCAGTACAGCTCACACAGGAGAGTTGTCACACGGGAGTATCGAGAAGCCCTCGTAACAACCCGTGCAGCTGCATTCTGGACTAACTGTAGTCTCCAGGTGCATCTCAAGGGCAGCCCCATGTAGAGGGCGTTGCAGTAGTCTAACTGAGACATGACAAGGGCATGAGTGACCATTAAGCAGTTCAGAGAACTGGTTGTTAGAAGAAATCTCCCCACCACCACCACAACTTTACAGGATTAATCGTGTAAGGAATTACAACATTGTGGTGTTGTTTCTAGCCTAATCTTTATTGCCCTGCTTACAGAAACTATCTCTCCATTGACCCTTATTACATTCTTGGCAGTATGCCTAGACTTACTGTCTCTGGAGTTTTTTTCCCTCTTTGCTTGACTTTCTTAAAGGGGAAGGGTTATTTTAAGCTTTTTACACTGTTGTTGGGAGGAAATACTTCCCTGTTGGAGTTCTTCCAGCCAGGATGCAATGATCAGCACTTTGAAGAAATAATTGAATAATGAAGCAGAAGCTTTTAATGACAAGGAACCAAGATGAGTGCCACTCAGCAAGGCTTCTTGACTAGCTAGAAAGATTGACATTCAAACGTGAGTTTATATACCATTTCTGACTTTTGGTCTAAACTGGTTTTTTGGTGAAGTTTAATTCTGTGCTTGGTGATGTTTAATCCTGTGTTTATTGATGGGATAATTTTCCCTATTCCACTTTGTTTGGAAGGGAAAATGTTAATCTCTGTTCCTGAAAAGAAGCAGCTTCAGAATTCTGGCTAGTTCCTGTGTCTATTTGTTCTGGTAATTGGTTTAACAAGCAACAGCTACTGTGTTTGCTCCTTTGCTTCACTCTAGTGTTATTGCTTTCTTTGTAGTTAGGCTTATCTCAAGTGCTTTTTCTATCTGGGGAGGCAGTCTTCCTTCACTGCTTTAGTAGTTCTTGGCACTGTCCTTTTTGGGGTGTACTTCCAAGAGGCAGGATGCAAGCTTGGCACTGATTTTTTTACTGATTTTCTGGGGGGGGGGCATGTGATCTTTCCTTAAATTTGGATGATTTCCTTTGGATATCTTATGAGGTGAATGAGACCAGCTGGTATCTTTAAGTGGTGCAAATGGATCTAAGGATTGCTTCTCCTGAGTGTGCTCTTTCTGGAGATCTTAAATGACCTCTCTGCTAAAGGGTTTCACTTTATGAGCAAGAGTTGGCTGCTGATAGTTATCATTTTATTTTAACTATTTTAATTCCTCAAGATGCTCTGGCACCCTGCCTGATTTGTAACTCCATCTTGCAGGTATTTCTAATCTAATGATTGGTATTTAGGGCAGATTTTTGCAAGCAATGAAGCTTTTTGTATTTTTGTACAGGTAATCCTTGATTTACAACAGTTACAATGAGACTGAAAAAAGTGACTTATGACCATTTTTTACACTTATGGTCATTGCAGCAAACTGTCATTAGGGCAAAGAAGTGATGTCTTGTTGGCCACACCCACCCAGTCACATGACCACCTGGCCACGTCCACCCGGTCACATGAAGCACCGCAGTTGTGAAATGAGTGACACAGTTGTTAAGAATGCTGCAACAGGCATAAATGATGACCGGTCATAAGTGCAAGGACCAGTCAAAACTGCAAGGACCTGTCAGAAATCATTTTTTTTGAACCTGAAAAAGTGATTTCTGAAAAAGTTATTTTTGACCGGTCCTCGCATTTACAACTGTCCTCACATTTTATGTTTTGCGCCCTATCTTGTCACCATGGTGAAGAGAAGCACCACAGTTGTGAAATGAGTGACACAGTTAAAAATGCTGCAAAGGGCATAAATGTGAGGACGGTCGTAAGTGAGAGGACTGGTCAAAAATGTGAGGACCGGTCCGAAATGACTTGAAAAAAAATTGAATCCCACCACTGACTAGACTTCATATAATACAGTGGTTTCCGATTAATCACCTTGGGGATAAAGAAGCCTTTGAAAGTTATATCCATGGTGGTTGCATGTGGCAAATTGGTGGGAATAATATCAGCAAATCTTTGAAATTCATGAATTACAGCATCGGTGTAAGGCATTTTGACTCGGTGGTCAGTCCTTGGTTGAATATCACCAATCTCTCTTGCAATTTCTGCTTGGATCTTACCTGGGAGAACAAAAAGATATTATGTATCAAGATGATTCATTTTTTTTGAATTTTGTTTTAAGTGGAAGTTAATGCATACATTCTAAATTCTGAATGATACAATAATCACTGATTGTGATCCTTGGATGAATGCCCTTCAAACGGTCATTCATACATTATTCACTTTACAAATGGACTATTCTCCTCTACTGTACACCTGGAAGTCTTGCAGACCATTCAGAGATTATACCCAGCCCAGGATAGATAGTGATTTGCATGCATCATTATGCTCATGTGAGCCCACTGGGCTACTTGTAATAGGCTTCTGAGTGCAATTTGAGGGCTGGTGAGATTGGGCAAGTGGGCACACTTTGGGTCCATAAATGTAAGGCATCTAGGAAGGGTGCCTTCTTTGAACTGATGCCTGCCCTCTGGAAAGGTACCACCCAGAGATCCAGATTGCTGGCACTCTGATGTCATTCAGAAAACTATTGAAGACCTGGCTTTACCCAGGACTTTTGGTTAGATTGAGGTTGAGCCCTGATTAGATGGCTTTTAGTTTTTCTAGATCTTTAGGTCATTTATAATTTGTTTTTGTACTGATCTTTTTAAACTGTAAGCATCTCAGAACCACCAGAAGTCATGTAGTCTCCAAATTGCTGAATAAAAACAAAATATTTTTTTCTTTGAAGAACTGGTGCTAAACCATGAAGGAACTTTGTCAGATATTAGAGGAACAAAGCAGGTTCCTATAGGAGGAAATATCAGAAGGATATAGAGAAGAAATTCACATATGAGGGAAATATTACAAAGATACAGAAAATATTATTAGTGGTAATTATAAAAGTCATATCTTCTGTAGAGTTCAAAATTTCCATAAATACATCCAAACATATTTCACCTGCACTATTAGAAAATAATACTGAGGGGACTAAAAATTACGGCAGCTCCATACCCATAACCCAAAATTTCTCTGCCAGGAGCCCTTTAAGGGCACAGTCGATCCCGGAGAGATTAGCAGGATAAAGAGGACATTCAGAAGATGCCGGGGTGAAAGCAATCCCCCGAAAGGATAGGAGGAAATCTCTAAAACCGGCGGAGAAGAAATCAGCCATATTGGAGCGGTGATAGCCACAAGAGCAGGAAGCAAAAAATGAAAAAGCAGCAGCTGATATCGGCGGTCAAAATATCCCCAGAAAGGAGGTGAGGATTGGTGAAGCAGAAAGAGATAGACTCTAAGGAAAAGGGCAGATTTTTTCCCAGAAGGCAGCGGCGACTAAAGAGCGGAATAGAGCAGAGTTGCAGAGTTAAATGATGACAGCGCAAGGAAGTGAAGACCTAGAATTTCAGATTTAAATAACTTGGTGAAGGAATAAAGTGAAACTTTACAGGATTATAAGGAGTAGTAACAGGTGACAAATGACAATTTGACGTGAACGGTGGTGATTAAGAAGCAGGGAAACTTAGTTGTTTCAATAGGGACACCAAGAACTTTGATACATATCATAAATGGATTAAAAGTGAGACTCCAGAGGAGCAATGAACATTGACATATACATTGGCAGCATTTTTTCTTTCTTTCTTTTGGAACTTGGATAATATTATAATTATATAAAATATATAACTGTAGAACTGTATAATCGAGATAACTGAGAACACCAATAAAGAGGGGCTATTGGATAGTACAAGAGAAGCCATCTAGTGGAATTTACCAATAGACTGTATGACAGATTAGAAACAAGTTGAAAGTAAGACTGATGCAACACTGTATCGTATTGACATAAGAAAAGACTGACTGAATGAAAGAACAAAATAGTGTGAAACAATATAGAAATTCTATGAAATATAAGATTAGTGATATTTAATTAATTATAACAAACAAATGACTATAACCAATGTGATTAAGTGAGGGAATATTGATGTTAAGAACTAAACTTTGATAATAACCTTTGTATATTATAAAATGTATGTATATTTATATATTTAAATCTATCTATATTTGTATTTTCATACATATATATTTACTGTTAATTAATCTGTGCTAAAGTATTAAGGTATAAGAAGAAATTTATGTTATGACAAGTATATTAATTATAGTAATTATAGTAATCTAAAATTATATAACACACACACACACACACACATAATATAGAAGTCTACAGATATCCTCAATATATTTATATAAATTGAAGTTAATTAATTTTGCATTAGTATATTGCTATATTTAGACATATAAGGTACTTTGGGAGTGTTAGAACTAGTAACTAAACTTTCAACTTAAACTTAACTTAATTTGAGTTAAAATTGTATGTCATTGTTGAAAAATATCTGCCAAGTGATAAAAATGACAAGTACAACTAACCAAATAGAGAAAAAAACAGCTTCAAAACCGGCATCTGCAATGTCATCACCCTTGAACCAAAGATCAATAGCGAGTATGCTGGGCATGGAGAAAACAGGTTCAGCACTGAGTGTCCAGAATATGCAAACAACCTTGCTAATGATTTAAGAAACAATGACTAAAATGCAAGAGGCGATAGCAAACAATCATGAGGAAACAAAAAAAACATCATGAAGAAATTAAGACTGAAATGGGAGAAATGAAAGGAGATATCAAGAATATGGATGACAAAATAGGGAGCATACCACAAGCTAGTACAGAAAATGAACAGAGGATAAAATCAGTAGAAACAAAAATGGAACAAGTAGACTGGAAAATGGAAACAATGGAGCAAAAATGCATACTAATATACAGAGTGAATACTAATTATTCACTTTTATTATGGCTTAGGACTTGGTTATCTACAGGACCACCTGCTACCACCAATAGCCTCCCACTAGCCAGTACGCTCCCATAGAGAGGGGCTCCTCCGGGTGCCATCGGCCAAACAATGTCGACTGGCAGCCCCCAGGGGGAGAGCCTTCTCTGTGGGGGCACCTACGATCTGGAACGAGCTCCTCCCGGAGATACGGACGATCCCGGATCTGCGCACCTTCCGTCGCGCACTTAAGATTTTTCTATTTCATCAAGCCGGCCTGGCCTAAATCTTTTCCCCTGTTAAATGTAAATTTTAATTTGTTTTAAATTATTGGGTATTTTAAATTCGTCTCAGCCAAATTATTTAATTCGTTTTTATTCTATCTTAAATTTTTGTATGTATGTGTTTTTTATTCTGTGGCTGTTCACCACCCTGAGTCCTTCGGGAGAAGGGTGGTATATAAATTTAATAAAAACAAAAACAAAACAAATTATGCATGAAGATGCAGACTAGCCAAAGAAGTACATGTAAGGTTTACTAAGAGAGTGATAAGGGATGAAATATACAAAAAAACGAGAGAAAAACTGATAATATACAAGGGGAAAGATAACATTGTATAATAACATTGAAACAAATACCACGAAGTGAGGTGAGAAATCAAAGACGACAATACCAGTTTCTAACATCTCAATTAACCAGATACAAGGTTATGTATAGGTGGCTGGTGCCGGAAGGAATCCTAATCACATGGCAAGAAATTTTTTTTAAAATAGATACTCTGGATAAAGCACAATAATTTTATGAACATCATTTTACAACTGAAGAGGAACAAGAGAGTAGAGAAGAGGTGGAGAGTAGAAGCCAGGAAGAAGATCAAATAGAGGAAAAAGAGAGAGAGAGAAGAAAAAAGGACACAGGAAAGAGAACAGATAGAACAGGAAGGCGCAAGAGGGAGAATACAGAGGGAAACAAGATACACAAGAAAACAATACAAGTAAAAAATGGAAGAAGAAATTAAAATGCTTTCTATAAACATAAATGGACTAAACTTACCAAGGAAAAGAATACAAACCTTTGCAAAATTACGGAAATTAGATACTGATGTGATATGCTTACAAGAAGTACACATTACAAAAGAACATAGTAAATTACTTGAAAATCCAAAAATAGGAAAACTTTATACAACACTAACACATACAAAAAAAAAAAAGAGGAATTGCAACATATGTCAAAGAAAAAATAAAATCAAGACTAATATATGCAGATGAAGAGGGTAGAATTTTAATGATAGAATTAGAAACAGAGCAAAAGCGAGTTACTTACAATAATATATATGCACCAAACAATAATGAATGTGAATTTTATAAAAAAAAATACATAACAAAATAACGGAAATGGAATACGAAAACATATACATAATTGGCAACTTTAACACAATAGCAGATATTTTAAAAGATTATAAAAGTAATAAGAAAAACAGCAAGAAGTAAAACATACTACCAAAATTGTTCTTTGAAATGACATCTGAACTAAATTTACAGGATGCTTGGAGAGAAATACATGGGACAAAGAGCCAATATACATTTTATTCAAATCCGCACCAGTCTTGGTCAAGGATTGACATGGCATGGATGACACCAGGATTGCGGAAAGAGATAGAAGAAATAGAAATAGAGACCAATAACTGGGTGGATCATAATCCAATAAAAATAATATGGAAAGGACAGAAAAAGAAAAAAAGATGGACAATGAACCAAAACTTATTAAATTATAAAGAATACAGACAAATGTTAGAAAAAGAGCTGAGATTATTTTTTATGGTAAACAAAAAAGAAGACACATCACTACAAAATCTGTGGGACACCACAAAAGCTTATATATGTGGACTAACAATAGTGTATACGGCAAGAAAAAAATAAGAAAAGAAAATATCAACAAGAGATGCTTCAGGAAGAACTTTATAAAGCAGAACTCGAACTACAGAAAGAGCCCCAAGACAATAAGAAAAAAGAAAAAAGAGATTATATAAAACACAAACTCAACTTGATAACGCAAGAAGAAATGGCACAGAAAATTAGGATGACTAGCCAAATTTTTTTTGAGCGTGCGAATAAACCAGGATGGTGGTTAGCATACAAATTAAAAAAAGAAAAAGAGAAAAGAATAATATACCAACTACAGGACAAGAAAGGAGTGATGCAACATAGAAGGGGGAGGGGGAGAGAATATAATACAAGAATTTTTTTACAAAACTATATTCCCAAGATAATATTGCAGAAGACAAAGTCAAACAATATCTAGACAAACTGAGCATAAACCAAATTATAGAAGAGCAAAGAGAGATGCTAAATGGAACAATAACTACAACAGAACTAGAAGTGGCATTGAAAAAGCAAAAAAATAACAAATCACCCGGCCCAGATGGAATTCCTGTCGAGTTGTATAAAAAAAAAACACCAAGAAATGTTAGAATGGTTGATGTTAGAAATATTTAATGAAGCACTTGAAGAAGCCAAATTACCACCAACATGGACAGAAGCACTTATTACCCTTATTCCAAAGGAAGATACAGATCGTCAACAAATCAAAAACTACAGACCCATCTCATTATTAAATATGGATTATAAAATATTTGCCTCGATTATATCAGGAAGAGTCAAAAGAGTTTTAAATGAACGTATCCATTCAGACCAAAATGGTTTTTTTACCAAGACAACAGATAAAATATAACATATTATAAATACACTGGAGTACTATGAGGCGCACCCAGAAAAACAAGCTGCACTGGTTTTCCTAGATGCCCAGCAAGCATTTGATAATTTAAATTGGAAATTCATTACTACACAATTAAAAAAATATGAAATTCAGGGGGAAATTCATAAAGATGGTAGAAAAAAATTATTCAACGCAAACAGCAAAAGTGATAATGAATGGGGACACCACAGAAAAATTTGATATAACAAAAGGGATAAGAAAAGGAGGCCCCCTTTCTCCATTTCTATTTATTCTAACTTTAGAGATACTATTAATAAAAATTAGAAAGGATCAAGATATAAAAGGCTTAAAAATTAAAAAGAGTGTATTGAGTTTATTAAAACATTTTCATTTGTGATGTAAGTTTAGTTTATTTATCTTCCATGAAATAAAGTTGTCTTGTCTGGGGTTTTTTTGGGGGGGATTTGTTTTTTGTTTGCAGATGATACAGTGGTCATTGGCCTCATTCAAGATGAGGATGAGTCTGTATAGAGATGGGAGGTTGAATAGCTGGCACTATGGTGCAGCTGGAAAAACTGGAGCTGAACACTTAAAAATGGTAGAGATAAAAGTGGATTTTAGAATCCACTACCTCTTACTATATTATCCTACTACCTATAGTATCCTACTACCTCTTACTATATTTGACAGCACAGTATCAGCAATAGAATCCTTCAAGTTTCTGAGTTCTATAATCTCCCAGGATTTGAAATGGACACCTAACATTAGAACTATCATTAAAAGGCACAACAAAGGATGTTCTTCCTGCACAAACTCAGGAAATTCAGACTGCGCCAGGAGCTGTTGACATAGTTGCACTAAGGAATTATTGAGTCTGTCATTTGCACTTCTATAACTGCCTGGTTTGGTACTACAACTAAGCAGGACAGGTACTGATTTAAATGGATACTTAGGAATGCAGAAAAAAAACAATTGCAATCAACCTGCTTTAAACTCAGGACCTGCCTATTGCATGAACCAGAAAGAGGGCTGAGACAATATCTAGAGATCCCTCAAATCCCGGACATAAACTGTTTCACCTCCTCCCCTCAGGACCCTACTATAGGGCATTGCATGTCAAAACAACTAGACACAGGGACAGTTTTTTTCCCCTCATGCCAAAACTTTGCTGAATACCTAATTACTACACTACTGTCTTATGTCTAAGAATATTTACCCATGTAGTCTGGCTGTATTATTATTATTATTATCCTTCCCATTTTTTCTACTACCTACTCCTTTGGAATCTTACAGTTATTATTACCTTGTAGTTTGAATGTATGCTTATTGTTTGTATGTATACAGAGACCTTATGCACTGAAGACAAAATCATTGTGTGTCCAATCACACTTGGCCAATAAAGTATTCTATTCTATTCTATTCTATTCTATTCTATTCTATTCTATTCTATTCTATTCTATTCTATTCTATTCTATTCTATTCTATTC
>WNWU01013372.1:0-15150 GCA_012654045.1 Ptyas mucosa | reverse complement strand
TCTATTCTATTCTATTCTATTCTATTCTATTCTATTCTATTCTATTCCATTCCATTCCATTCCATTCCATTCCATTCCATTCCACTCCACTCCACTCCACTCCACTCCACTCCACTCCACTCCACTCCACTCCACTCCATTCCAAATTAAGGCAACTTAATTCTTGGCTCATCACTTTGCCTTCATTCAAGTAGCATGCCAAATGCCAACCATTTTCTTTTCAGTCATTTTTAATTTTTATTGGAAGCCAATATTATGAAAGTGCTTACTCTGAATTTCTGGGTACTTCATCATTAGGAGTATGGCCCAGCACAGAGTGTTCGACGTTGTTTCTGTACCAGCACCAAATAAATCATCTACAAGACCTATAAGATTTTCATTACGGAAATGTCCATCATGTGTCATCTTCATATTCTCCTGAAGTGTATAAAGAAAATACTAGTAATAGAACTCATGATCAATATTCCTGAAATCTAAGAGGGCACTTCATATGTGGGCAATAGCCTCCCTGAGAGGTTATAGTTGTCCCAAGTTTACCGGATTTCTAGAAGGAAATCAAACAGTTGCACAGAAAAAGAAATGATTGGCACAAAGGGTTCACCCATTCCCACCCCCACTTGGACCCACTCCTCCAGAAAGGGATCAATATTTAGGGCATTTTTAAAGGAGAGATAAATCCATTAAATCCACGGTTGTAGTTTTAAGTAGCTGCAGATTCTGAAATAAAGTAATGAAGAGGGAATGGTTAAAATTGCTTTGGAAATTTGTTTGTTCTATATTTCTGGAAGAAAGATCTTAACCAATCTGCAGACAGTATATATGGAGGCTCATTTTTAAAATATTTTTTTAAAAAAATTGGTAATAACAGATATGGGTAAAATAATCCATTACCTGTCTTTGCCGAACAAGAAATGATTCAATAAAATTCCTCTGGTCATTTTCATCAAGGTCTTGGAGATATTCTATGAATGTGGTCTGTATGAAATCATGGAGCTCCTTTTGATTCTTCATTATTGTTTTATGAGCACCCAAAAAGAACCCCAACTTGGGAAACAAATTATATAGCTAAAAGAATGATAAAGGAAAACACATATTATGGAAGTTGAACATTTTGAATTTTTCAGGTGGAAATCTCAAACATTTTTGTCAAAACAATGCTATGAGAAGCAACATGCTTTGCTTTTCAACAAAGCTTGAATGACACAGATCTGCTGCCTGTTTTTCATTGCATTTTTTTTTTGCCAAATATGAAATTAAATTACCAACACAGCAGGGCTTCCCCCAAGGTGAAGATTTTCCTTCATTATCTCCAGTAGTCGTAAAAATGTGGCATCTTCATATTCATAGCGTTTCCCAAGTAGAATAGAAACTATGATGTTGGAAACAGCAGCAGTGAGAATTCTTGTGACATCAAAGGGTTTTCCTGGACAAAAATAATAGATTAAAAAAAAATTGTGAATAAAACCAGGATATTTGTTTTCTACTCCACTTATACTCAAAATCAATTTACATAAAGGGAGCATTGCTCACAGAAAGCTATAGCTAGTGCTTATAATATTGGAATACTTCTATTAAAAATATGAAAAAAGTATTTCAATGGTAATTCATTTTCCCAGAATCAGAGCTGTAATATCTCACCATGCATCAGTGATGTTTTCTTTGCAACTGTTGAACTCCTTGAGGATAAAATATTTAGCAAAATTATTGCATTGCATCCTCATTAAACTATTGCAGTTTTAAAGATCAAATGGCTTGACCGAAAGCAGGGAGGAGCAAGAACTCCAGTTTACAACACATTTTCATGCATAGAAGAAGGATTTGCAACTCCTTCTAAATAGAGGATTTAAAGGAGTCTCTAAAGAAGAATAATTCTAGAAGTGATTGATGAGAGACTGTCATATTACATTGAATTAACAATTCAACTCCTCTGGAACCAATTTGGCATACATAAATTACATTTCTGTAAATACACTTAGCATAAGTTGGACAACGAAACATATTTACAGGGAAAAAACAATGGGTTTAAGAATTGTTTTAGAGAAGGTACCTTGGTCACTTGATATAATCTGCAGAATTTATTTCCTGTTCTACATTATCCCAGAAGATGCTCCATTAGAGTATACTGACCCACCTGCATAAGTCTCCATTGTCTTTGTTAAGACACTGCACTCTTCTGTGATTTTGTCCTCAATGGTCCTCTTGCCCATTCCATGGTCCCGTAATGTGGATAATGTAAACCGTCGCATCACTTTCCAGTGCTCACCATGAGCAACAACAAGACCTGAAGAGAAAATGAGTAAGATAGTGAAATATAATTTTATCATCCTTTGCTCATTCTTGTTATACAACTCCGTATATGTTCTATCAATTTGATCAACTGTTTCATCCAGACTGTCCAAGATACTGGCTGAAAGAGAGAGGTGGGCATCACATACTGTAACAACTGGTTTGCCTAGCCCCAGAAATGTGAGCGCTCATGCATATGGCATCAAAAAACATGGCAATTTGCTCGCATGTGCCTCTCACAAATGCGTGCGGCATCAAAACCACAGCGATATAGGATGGGACTGCACCCGGATGGGTGGGCAGTGGCAGGCCCACCCGCAGGTCGCAACTACAGGTTTGCTTGAACTGATCTGAACCGGCAGCAGCTCACCACTGCTGAAAGGTATTTCAAAGTTTGTGTTAAAGATTTCTACTCCATTTCCTTTATCCTCTGCCTTTGCTATCCAGCCTTCAGCATCTCCTTACCAAAGCAAAACAAATAAAACAAAACAAAAATGAAAGCAATCTTCATTTTTCCATATGCAAATATCTTATAAATGATTCAAAACTATAATTCCAAATCATCTGGCATCTTAATATATTATTATTTATCAAAAATTCATATACCAAACACTTTTTTTCTGCCTAGTCCAAACATCATACATTTTAAGAACTTAAAAGCAAATTTACTGTATCTTTTAAGGATGCAGAAATTCAGCAGTGTGTACTAGCTGGTCCAAACGGTCTTAATCTGTGACAGACACTGGCAAAAACATTGCACAAAGAAAAGGTTTGTATAACCATGTATATGAGGAGAGAGGCAGGCAGAAAAACTTCCTATGCAATTCCTCAAACACCCATCCCCCACCCCCAAATTTGCCAATATGCAGAATGAAACAGGGTGGTGAGCAGCATGTGAGGCTCAAGGGCTTGATACAATACTGACACACCTTTTTATTCTGAAGTTACCTCCATTGGCACTGAGGGACAAAGCCACAGTGGCACAAGAAAGATTTTAGTTGGATTTTCATCCTGGTTGGATTTTCAGAAGCTATTTCACTCATCCGAGATTCTTCTGGTGCAAACCTCAAATGAAAAAAATCTGTACTGATCACACATCTGAAAGGTTTGTCAACTACAATCCAAAATGAAATAACTCACCAAACCCTTTTTTTGCCTCTTCAAAAATGGGAACAAAGGGCCTCTCTGCAAATGCCTCTGCCTGGTTCACTAGAGCCTCTTTGACCGTCTCATAGCCAGTCAGCACCACCATCTCCTGCAATCCCAGTTTGATACGGAAAACGGGACCATATTCTTTTGACCACTGGAATTCAGCAGAAGGGAATCAAAGAGACCATTTAATCAATAATTGGAATCACATATGTAGAAGATGTTTACGAAACTACATGCCAAAATTCAGAGGCTCATATAATGTTATTTCCTGTTAGATCGGCGCAAGGCAACAGGTGAGAGTCGTTAGTGAATTCAGCACCTTTAATTTCCAGCAAAATGTGACTGCACTCTGCCAGCTGGGCTGCCGGAGCTCACCTTTTTAAGAAGTCCAGGCAGACCAGCCAGCCAATGACAGCAGGTTAAATCTCCCACAGTCCGGACAGCCAATCAGCGGTGAGCATGAAACCTTATGTAGATTCTAGCCAATCCGTACATAACACCCCACCCCTCCTAGAATGAACAGTGTTCAATCCCTTGCCTATGTATGTGAGTAGTCCTCTAGGTAGGCGGGGCTCGCCGGCTTCCTACTGGACCTGCGCAGTTCATTTGTCCCTGGGATCTTGGCTGCAGCGGTCGAGTCTGGTGATCCTCTGGCTGCCTGAGAAGGAACCTTCTGGAGCTCCTCGGCCCATCAGTCGAGTTCCAGCCTGGTTCCTTTAGCTTCTGCAACCGTCGCTTCCTGCTGGATGCCCTCGGTCCCAGAGGAATGGTCGCGGCTCTGGTTGGCGAGTAGTCCCCCTGTTGGGCCACTGGGTAGGCCTGGTTCCTGCTCATCTGCTTCCTGGCCGGCAGTTGAGTGTGCTCCTCTGGGCGGAGACCTCAGGTTCTGCGATTGTTGCTCTGGCCCTCTGGTCGTGGTCCAGTCGCCCTGGTTCCTCAGCTTGGTGTCCCCCAGGCGGTATCTGAGTTGGTTGATATGCCTCCTCCAGATCCGCCCATCCTCCAGCTCAATGCAGTATGACTTGGGGCCAGTGAAGCCACGACTCGGCGTGCCAGCCAGGTTGGGTACCCTGCATAGTTGTGTGCGAATACCCGGTCCTGTACATTGAATGCCTGTGTGGGCCGTGCAGAGTTCAGGGGGGTCTCAGGAAGGTAGTCCGGGTGATATCGGTCAAGTTGCGACCTCAGCCTTCTTCCCATCAGCAACTCTGCTGGGCTCTTGTTGGTGGTCGCATGGGGGGTGATGTGTTGAGCAAGGAGGAACTGGTCGACTTTTTCCTGCCTCTTCCCTGGGCCCATTCGGGTGAGGGTTTCCTTGGTCAGTCTCACCATGTGCTTGACCTGCCCGTTGCTTGCTGGGTGGAACAGAGAGATGAGTACATGCCGGATCCCTTGCTCCACGAGAAATGCCTCCATGGTCTTGGTTGTCAGTTGTGGGCCATTATTGGAAACCAGGACGTCGGGTAGACCATGGGTAGCGAACAGACATCGGATGGCTTGGATGGTGGCTTCTGTTGTGGTTGTCTGCATGATGATCACCTCTAGCCACTTGGAGTATGTGTCCATGACAATCAGGAACATCTGTCCTTCTACTGGCCCTGCAAAGTCAATATGTATGCAGGACCAGGGCCCCTTGGCTGCTTCCCATTCCTGAGTGGGTGCCATGGTGGCGCTGGTCACATCTCCTGGCAGGGTTTGCAGGTGGCCACCCACTCGGTAATGTCCTTGTCCATCTGGGGCCACCAGATGTAGCTCCGGGCTAATGCCTTCATCCTCACGATCCCAAGGTATCCCACATGCAGTGCATCCATGGTGTGCCTCTGAAGCTTTTGGGGAACGATGACCCTTTCTCTCCACAGCAAACAGCCCTTAATGGTTGACAGTTCGGTTTGCTTGCTGCAGTAACTCTTGAACTCCTCCCCCAGCTTCCCCTGTGGCCATCCCCTTAACACCCAGTTCAGAACCTTTCTTAACATTTTGTCTTTTTGGGTGTGTTCAGTGATGTCTCTGGCGGTCACTGGGCTGACCGCGTCGATGTCAATCAACAGCACTTAGGTGGTGGGTGCGGGGTCTTCCACCAATTCTGGCAGCAGGCAGTGGCTGAGAGTGTCAGTGTGGCTGATGTCTTTGCCAGGGCGGTGGATCAGCTCGTAGTCGTATGCCGTGAGGAAAATGGCCCATCTGGTTATCCTCGGGGACATGTATGGCAGGGTTTGTTGGTTACCAGCGAGGAGTCCTAATAGGGGCTTATGGACAGTTACAATCTCAAAATGCCTACCGTATACATACTCAAGGACCCACTTGATCCCTGCCACCACGGCCAAGGCCTCCTTATCAATTTGGCTGAAGTTGCGCTCGGCCGATGACAGGGTCTTGGAGTAGTATGCTATCAGTGCTTCTGTTCCGTCTGGTAGGCAGTGGCTGAGGACTACCCCAACTCCGAAAGGGGAGGCTTCACAGGTGATCCGAACCGGCAACATGTGGTTATATTGCATCAGGACACTGTCGGACAATAGGAGGTCTTTCACTGCTGCAAAAGCTTGGTCTTCCCTCCGTCCCCAGGTCCACAGTGTCGTCTTCCCCAGGAGGTTGTGGAGTGGTTCAGCAATGATGGCCTTCTGTTGTAAAAATGTGCTGTAAAAGTTTAACAGTTTCAAGAAGGCTTGCAGTTCTGCCTTATTCTTCAGGGTGGGGGCGTTCTTAATGGCTTTCATCTTTTTGTCAGTCGGGTGGATGCCCGACCCATCTATTAGGTAGCCCAGGAACTCTACCTGCCTTACGCCAATTTTGCATTTATTAGGGTTCACTTTGAGTCCTTTTTTCTGGAACCTCCCCAAGGTTTCATGCACGCATTCCATCAACTAGCCTATTGACTCCCCTGATGTAAAAATGTCATCGAAAGTATGGCACCACCCCTGGGATCCCGTGCAGTAGCTGCTCCATTAGGCACTGGAAAAGTCCTGGGACTATGCTGACCCCAAACTGCAACCTGGTACATTTAAATGCCCCCCTGTGAGTCACTATGGTTTTGCTTCAGCGGTGGCTTCATCTACTGGCAGCTGCTGATAGGCCTGGGCAAGGTCCAGCATGGCGAATATCTTCCTGCTTCCTAGGGAATGCAACAGATGTTGCATCATGGGCACTGGGTATGCACTCTGCTGGAGAGACTTGTTCAGTGTACACTTGTAAACCGCACAGGTGCAGACAGACCCATTGGCTTCATGGGGGTGACTATGGGAGTCTCCCACACCGCATGGTCTGTTGGCACAAGGATTTCCTGGGCTATGAGCTTGTCTAATTGTTTCTCAACCTTGGGCCGCAAAGCAAATGGTACCCTACGGGGTTTGAGCCTGATGGGGATCACCTGGAGGTCTAGGTTAAATGAAATGGGTTTCCCCATATATTTACCTAGGCCCTCATCAAAGACGTCTACAAACTCTTCTAACAGCTGGTCCAGTTCGTGGATGGTTATGCTGTGCAATCTGGTGATGTCCAGGCCCAGGGGTTTAAACCATTCTACTCCCAGCAGTGATGACCGGTGGCTGCCAACGACCGTGAGCGGCAGCCGGCCCTGGAACTCGTGGAACATTACTTTGACCTCCATTCTGCCTAGTACCTCTATCTGGTTCCCTTGATAGTCATTCAGGCAGACATTTGGCAGCTTCAGGAACTTCCTGCTTGCAGCTAGGTTCAACTTCTTGATTGTTTGCCAGGATACTATTGTAAAATACAACCCTGTGTCCAGCTCCATTTTGCATGGTTCCCCTTCAATGTTCACGACCGTGTGGTATTTCTCCTGCTCATATGCATCTGTGTGTCCCACGATTGTGTGATGGATTTCTCTGGGAGCTTGGTATTGGTCCTCTCTTCGTCTGCTCCATTGTTGGCCAGCTCTAGGGTTCTCTGGTCTTCCTAACGGGGCTATAGGCTTTGGCTGAAAGGGAATGGGTTGGGGCGCTTTGCAGGCTTCGGCAGTGTGGCCCTTTCTTTGGCATCGGTGGCATGTTGCATCCTGGAAATGGCAAGCCGCCTTTGTGTGGAAACCCATGTAGCCCGGGCAATGTTCTGCTCTCCGCATCCCTGAGGTTCTGCTGCTTTTCTGGGTACACACACAGTGGATGGTGTCATCTATGTCATCCCAGTCGTCATCATACTCAGGGACTTTGGTTGACCAGTTGGGCTCCTGGTATGTGTGGTGCACCCCGCCAAGTTGTCTGATGATTCTGCAGCCCTGGCCTCCTCGACAACGTCCTTGAATGAGACCGCTCTCCTTATCAACAGTTTCTTTTGTAGAGCGAGGTCCCTCATCCCCAGGATGATCCGGTCCTTCATCATTTCATTGGGATTTATGAACTCACACCTGGTAGCGATCTCCCAGAGGCTGGCCACAAAATCATTGACGGTTTCTCCCGCTCGTTGGTGCTGGTGATAAAACTCATTTCGGCTGACCATGGGGGCAGCGGATGGTGCATAGTGGTCTTCCAGGGCACGTTGCAGGGTGGCCCAGGTGACGGTCTCCATATCTGCTGGGGCAATCAGTGTCTGTGCCATTTTGTAGATCTTGGTGCCGCAGTAGGTCAGGAATAACACTCGCTTCCTGTTGTCTGGCCTGGCCTGGTAATCGTTGGCCTCCAGGAACATTCTGACATGGCCCATATATGTGTGCCAGTCTTCCATCTGTGGGTCGAAGATCGCTGGGGCCAGCGATACGTGCGATGCCATTTGTGCAGGTGTCCGGAGGTCCTTGTTTCAAGACAGCTGCGTGGTTCATGAGGAAGTTCTCAGGTCCTTTTTGTTCTTTGTTGCCAGTGTAAGATTGGCGCAAGGGAATAGGCGAGAGTCATTAGTGAATTCAGCACCTTTTATTTCCAGCAAAATGTGACTGCGCTCTGCCGGCTGGGCAGCCAGAGCTCGCCTTTTTAAGGAGCTCCAGGCAGACCAGCTGGCCAATGACAGCAGGTTAAATCTCCCACAGTCCAGATAGCCAATCAGCAGTGAGCATGAAACCTTATGTAGATTCTAGCCAATCCGTGGCAAACATGAAAACTTATGTAGATTCCAGCCAATCCGTACAAAGCATTTCCTTTTTCTATTCTTTTGAGAATTGTGATGATATATTATTCTTTGTATTTTTTAAATTGTCATATGTTCTATATTTAGCATTTAAAAATGCTTATATAATAAAAGATCCTCACAATAGAAATGCTTGGCAAGTTGAGGAAATGGTTCTAATATGTTAGAACAACATCATCTGTGCCAGACATTCTGTGAATCATAGAATCATAGAGCTAGAAGGGAACGTGGAGGTCTTCTATTCCAACCCTCTACTAAGGCAGGAGCCTTATACCATCCCAGTCAAACTGTTGTCCAGTATATTTTTGAAATACCAGTGGTGGAGTACCCACAACTCCAGGAGGCAGGTTATTCCATTGATTAATTGTTCTCACTGTCAGAAAATGTGTCCTAACTTCTAACTTGTCTCTCTCTTTAACAAGTTTCTACCCATTACTTCTTGTTCTGCCCTTAATTTTGGTTGTGTATTGGCCACTGCAGAAATCGATTTAATGACTTATAATTCTGCTTAAAATGTGCAAACATGGGAGTGTTTCTAAGTACATCTCCAGCAGGGGTGGGTTTTAAATTTTTTTACTACCGGTTCTGTGGGCATGGCTTATTTTGTGGGCATGGCTTGATTGTCATGTGATTGGGTAGGCATGGCCAACTCAATGTCACTCATGTCAAGGGTGCCTTGCCTGGCTCCTCCCCTCCCAGCCATTCCTTGTCACACCCAGCCTCAACCTATCTATAGTTCTGTAAAAATGTTGTTCACCTTTTTTTAATTTTATTATCTACATATTATAGATGCACTTTCATGGACCACTGAAAGGAGGAAATGGTTCACATGCTTTGCCCAAGAGTGCGGTAGGCAACAGGCTTTTAAGGGGCTGCCAGAAAGAAGGGGGGGGGGGCAATGTATTTTCCAAAGCACCAGAAGACAAAACAAGAAGCAATGGATGGAAACTGAACAAAGAGAGAAGCAACCTAAAGCTAAGGAGAAACTTCCTGACAGTGTGAACCAATATAGGTGCAGAAATATTTCAGTCATAATTTCACATATAAAATAGCCAATCGTGTAATACAACCTGCATATTGTTCAAAACAGTCATTAGTATTATGGCTGATGTTTGACAGCAAGCCTAAAAGTCAAAGATTACAAGAGTGCTTCTTTCTCTATATGTATAGAAAACATCACATACCAGGAATAGCATATTAAGATGGACTTATGCAGTGGTGGGTTTCAAATTTTTTTACTACTGGTTCTGTGGGTGTGGCTTGGTGGGTGTGGTGTGGCAGGCGTGATAGGGGAAGGATACTGCAAAATCCCCATTCCCTCCCCACTCCAGGGGAAGGTTACTTTAAAATCCCCATTCCCTCCCCACCCCACTAACCTGCTCTGGGAAGGAATCAAACTCCCCCCTCTTCATTCCCCCAAATAAAATATTACTCATAAGAAAAGGCTCCCAGAAAAGCAAGGAAAAGCAAGGAAAAATCAAGCTGCTAACAAGGAACCTACCTGACACTCGTTCCATATTCCTGCCAGCTCCATAAAGGAAACTTTGTAAGAAGAAAACAGCTACCGGTGCTTAGAGATAATAGAAAGTGGAAGCCGGAAGTTTAGCTCTGTCTACAAGCAGGCAGAAAACTCATTCAAGACAGGATATTTCACAATGGAAATCACCCAAACCTGTTTAGAAACACAAAGCCCATGTTGCAGAAACCTCAAAACTTCAAAAACATAGAGCCATATAAGAATCCCTCCTCTTATCCAGTTTCAGCTGACCCAGAAACGAATTGCTGAATGTCACTTGGCTTCTGCAAGTAAAAACCTCCTTCCAGCAACTGCTTCTTGCAACTGCTTCTTGGCTTGTCAATTTAAAGCAACGGAGTCTTTTTTTTTTTTCTCCCTTCTTCTTTGCCAAGTGATCTCCTGGCTGAGAAGCGAGTCCTGATTTTTTCCTTCTAGCCGATTAGTTGGGAGGCTTCTCAATTTAAAGCGTTGGTGTTTTGTGGTTTTTTTCTCTTCTTTGTCAAGTGAGCTCTGATTTTTTCCTTCTAGCCGATCAGCTGGGAGTTGGGAGGCAGTGAATAGATTGGGGGCAGGGCCAGGCAGAGGTGGTATTAACCGGTTCTCCGAACTACTCAAAATTCCCACTACCAGTTCTCAAGAACCGGGGAGAACAGGTAGCAACCCACCACTGATCTCCACTGACCTTATTCAAGCTTAAGAGCATTTATATTTCCCCAAAGGCTCCTTAGGATTTGAACATTTCTGCAAATCTGCATTTTACATTGATTAACAAAAAGATTTTCTTGAAATAATCCTTCCAGAATATTTAAATGTATTCAGATATCAGCTAAATCTCCACTTTTTGAACATTCCCATATACAGTAAACACCATCAGGGAGCACATCAGACTTACCCGACCAAGTTATAAGGTTTTTGTCCCATCCCAACAAGTTTTGACAAAGAATGGTAAAGAGACTTGTTAATTATCAGGTTTTACCTCTATCAATGTTCTGTAAGGCCTCTTCAGATCCATCATGAGCATATTTCCCAAAATAGGTATAGTTCTGGGTCCTGGAGGGAGATTGTGGGAGCTGTTATTCCTGGAACTGTTCTTTTTCAAAAGGAACATAATTGCAAAAATAAATAGGAATAAAGTTAAAATTGCTCCGGTCCAATCCATTTCCTTTCAGTAAGCAGTCTTCAGTGAAAATTACAAGGAATTTTGAAATCTGAAATGATTCCAGCATGTATTTCAAAGCAATGCAGTATGCAGAGCCCAGCTACTCTTTCTACTGAATCCTCAGACTGCTCTGTTCAATAAAGGACTTCTGAACTTTTCCCTTGTTTTTTTCCAATAGGAATTTGATCTGTCCCGACGTGTTACGCAAATAGTGAAATCATCAAAAGCTTATCAAACCAGTTCCACTTATATTACATAATAACCCAGCTTTTAAAGATCAATATAAAGTATATAAAGAATCTATTAAAATTATGGGATAGAGGATGAATTGTGAAATCTTCATGCCTTTAAGCAATCTGTGATCTCCCGTGTTAGCACTTTTCCTGTTCTTTTAAGAATATTTCCATTTAGAGAAGAGAAGAACTAAATATTGACTCTCAGTTTACTCTTTTAATGAAATGTAAATTGGACCTCAGGGAGAGGTGTCAAGGTCTGATCCAATTGAAATACATTATTTTTAACAGAAAGCCACTCTATTCTTGTCTCAAAGTAAGATATGAAGGGCAACTTTTCTCCTGTTTTTATTTGCTATTAACTTGCTAAGACAAAGGGAAAAATAAGGGAACGTGGAATAAACATAGAACACAGAATAACAAAGTTAGAAGGAACCTTGGAGGTCTTTTAGTCTAGCTCCTGCTCAAGCAGGATATCCTGTTTTACTCTTTAGTAAATAGCAGAAACCAAATCTGCTGTAGTCATCTACAATATCCAGTGCATACTTTGCTCCTCCCAAACTGGCTTGCATTGGCCCCACTAAATCTGCATGTATCAACTCTAGAGCTTTTGTTAATAATAATAATAATAATAATAATAATAATAATAATAATAATAATAATAATAATAATAATAATTTAATTTGTATCCCGCCCTTCTCCCAGAAGGGACTCAGGGCGGTGGACAGCCAGAATTAAAATACATACAATACAAAAATTAAGATAAATTAAAAGATATTAAATCGATCGGCCTCCCAATTTAAAACCATTTAAGCTAGGCCGGCTTGCTGGAATAAGTAAGTCTTCAAGGCTTTGCGGAAGGTACGAAGGTCCGGGATCAGTCTTATTCCAGGAGGTAGCTCATTCCATAGGGCGGGTGCCCCCACAGAGAAGGCTCTCCCCCTGGGAGCCGCCAGCCGACATTGCTTGACTGACGGCACCCTGAGGAGGCCCTCTCTGTGAGAGCGTATTGGCCGGTGGGAGGTTATCGGTAGCAGCAGGCGGTCTTGTAAGTACCCTGGCCCTAAGCCATGGAGCGCTTTAAAGGTGAGAACCAATACCTTAAAGCACACCCGGAAGACCAACGGGAGCCAATGCAGCTCGTGCAGGAGAGGCGTTACATGGGGAGCCCCATGTAGAGAGCGTTGCAGTAGTCCAGGCGAGATGTAACGAGGGCATGAGTGACCGTGCATAAGGAGTCCCGATCCAGAAAGGGGCGCAACTGGCATATCAGGCGAACCTGATAAAAAGCCCTCCTGGCCACCGCTGTCATGTGCTCTTCTAAAGACAGCCGTGTGTCCAGGAGGATGCCCAAGTTGTGAGCTCCCTCTGTAGGGGCCAATAACTCGCCCCCAATAGCCAGCGATGGCACCAGCTGGCTATATTGGGACGCCGGTATCCACAGCCACTCGGTCTTGGAAGGGTTGAGTCAAAGCCTGTTCCTCCCCATCCAGACCCGCACGGCCTCCAGACACTGGGACATCACTTCGAGGGCATCATTGGGGTGGTCTGGGGTGGAAATGTACAGCTGAGTATCATCAGCGTACAGATGACATCGCACCCCAAAACCACGGATGATCTCACCCAGCGGCTTCACATAAATGTTGAACAGGAGTGGCGAGAGGACCGACCCTTGCGGCACCCCGCAAGCAAGGTGCCTCGAGGTCGACCTCTGCCCCCCTGCCAACACAGACTGCGACCAGTCAGAGAGATAGGAGGAGAACCACCGCAGCACGGTGCCTCCCACCCCCAATCCCCCCAACCGGTGCAGCATGATACCATGGTTGATGGTATCAAAAGCCGCTGAGAGATCTAACAGGACCAGAACAGAGGAACAACCCCTGTCCCAGGCCCTCCAGAGATCATCCACCAATGCGACCAATGCCATCTCCGTGCTGTACCCAGGCCTGAAGCCGGACTGGCACGGATCTAGATAGACGGTTTCATCCAGGTACTGTGGGAGCTGGCGCGCAACCACACTCTCGACAACCTTCGCAATAAAGTGAAGGTTGGAGACCAGACAGTAGTTTGCCAAAACAGCTGGGTCCAAGGAAGGCTTCTTGAGGAGGGGCCTCACCACCGCCTCTTTCAAGGCGGGAGGCAAGAAACCCTCTCTCAAAGAAGCATTTATAATCCTCTGGAGCCAGCCTCGTGTTACATCCCGGGTGGCCAGTAGCAGCCAGGAGGGACACGGGTCCAATAAACATGTGATTGCGTTTAACCTCCCCAGGATCCTGTCCACGTCCTCAGGAGTCACAGGGTCGAACTCATCCCAGATAACATTCTCAAGACCAGCCTCAGTCATCCCGCCGGGATCTACCCAGTCAGAGTCCAAGCCTTCCCGAATCTGAGCGATTTTATCATGCAGATACTGTGCAAAATCCTCAGCCTGCCCTTGCAGGCTGCCCTTGTTGTCTGACTTGTGCTACTTTTGCTTATTGGGAATGCCCTGGACTTTGTTGATTTACATACTGCAAACTCCAAGTATGCCTTACACCCTTTTAAGTTTAAACCTTCGCCAAACTGTTGCATCTTTTGCAAAACTCTGAAGCTGGCATGACCAAGCTTTCTAAGCAAGAGATGAATGCATGAATCATGTTGTGCCATATTTCCAAATGTTTGGGCACATTGAACCTTTTGTCCCTGCAACACATACAGATTATCCTGCTTTATGCCCTCTGCACATTCACATGCACACTTCTCAATTTCAGCCAAAACTCCTTTGCAATTTTTAAATCAGCTACATTCAAGAATTGTTCATCTTCTAAACTTAAGATGATGCCTTATCATGTTTCCTTTGATCTGCAGCTGCTAATGTTGCCTGGGGTGGATTAATAACAATATCCCAGGGCTCCTTATCCTTCAGAAAGCATTCCATTTTTGCAGCCCAAATAATATAATTCTTCTGTCCCTATTGAGGCAGAGAGTGCTCCTGAACTCAACAGCCATCCTCTAGCCTTCTCAGCCTTGTTCTCTTTTCTTTATAACACAGATGTCCTTCAGCTTAATTACAGTTCAATTTTTACTGTGTGCTTGGTATGCTCTGGGCCCATAACCTTTTAGAGTTTGCAGCAATTCAACCAGCACACAAGTAAAAAATTCAGCAAGATTCATTTATAAAAGAAACTTCTTTATATACAGTATTATAAAGCATGATGCATGTATACAATACCCATGCAGCAGAAGCCAGAACCAGAACTCACAGAAGCACAGAATCAATATAATCACAGAAGCAAGCTCAGGATTGAAATGCTACCAGTTTGCTCCAGTTTGGGTGAACTAGTAATTATAAAAACTACTGGTTTGGGTGAACTGGTAGTTTTAAAAAAGCTACCGGTTCAGGCAAACTGGTGGTGAAAAAAGCTACCGGTTCCTCTGAACTGGTATTTCCGACAATCAGCTGTGGTGTGGGGTTTAGCTTTGCTAGAAAGCAGGAAATCCTACTTTCTACTAAAGCTAAATTGCGCACCACAGCTGAAAGTCCCTTGGAACACCGCCCAGAGTCCCTTGGGAGTGGGGCAGCATAGAAATGCAAATAAATAAATAAATAAATAAATAAACAAACAAACAAACAAATAACACCCCCCTCACTATTCTACTTACCTTCCCAAGCCTCCTTTTTGTGTGTACTGCGCATGCACACGTAGCATGCTTTTGGCATGCAGCGAGCATGTGTGGCCAGTGAACTGGTA
>WNWU01013371.1:0-22041 GCA_012654045.1 Ptyas mucosa | reverse complement strand
CCCCCCCCCCCAATGCCTAGCTGAGCCGCGCAATCATCAGAGGCTTTTTTTTTATTTTAAAAAGCATTTTTTTCTACAACCTCTTCAGCCGAAAAAATGCTTTTAAAAGTTTAAAAAAAAAAGCCTCTGATGATCGCGTGGCTCAGCTGGGATCGTCAGAGGCTTTTAAAAGCATTTTTTTTTTTTTTTGTTTACAACCTCTTCGGCTGATTTTAAAAGTCAAAAAGAAAAGTTGCCCACGCCCACCCAGTCACATTATCCCCCACCAAGCCACGCCCACAGAACCAGTAGTAACAAATTTTACATTTCACCACTGGAATGGACCCTTCTGTAGCTCTTTGCACCTTGGCCCAGAGAGATTAAAAACAGCTCCTGCCTTTGTTGTAAATTACGTTAGACTCCTGTAGATTGTGAATCCTAAACTTTGAATAGCATGCATACTGTTTTACTGTCCTCTATCAGTGGCTTACAAAGTCAGCCTATTGCCCCGCAACAATCTGGGTCCTCATTTTACCGACCTCGGAAGGATGGAAGGCTGAGTCCACCTTGAGCCCATCAGATTTGAAGGAAGTTTGAGCTGCAATACTACTATTCTAACCACTGTGCCACCAGGGCTCCTAGTTATATTCATTACATTCACCCTACATTAGGATTATATTAAAATAAGCTAGCTTCATTAACCGACCTCTTTTCATGCATCTTAGTTAAAAGAAAAGGTTGCAGTTTCTCTGGACAAAACGAACAGCAAGCTAATGAAGTTTGGCTTTCTGGCAATGGTGAAATTCAGTGACCGTGGCATCCACCGAATGCAAAAGGCCCTTATGATTGATCGTTCTCTCTTTCTCTCTCTCTCTCTCAGCCGCTATTTAAGCAAAGCTTTCCACATTTTGGCTCAGAAGAACAAATTCTCCTCTTCGTTCATTAACGGCGTCATCTCCCATACCGAAACCGAGCGTGCCGCGGCTGCTTGGATGTTATTGGCAAAAGTAGCTGGTTCCTCACCCAAGTTGGACTATTCCAAAATCATTGATGCCTGGGACAGCATCAGCAGGTGAGTGAAATCTCGCACGAAAGCGGGAGTGAGCATATGGCTGGAGTTAAAATACGGCAATCAAGTGTTTCCTCTGGTTTTGGCCTAACACAGAGGGCTCCAAACCTAGCGACTGTCAACCCTGAAGCTGACCTGACCGAGGCCATTTTGAGGCTTTAGTGTTGCCACGCTGGAGCTGAGGGATAGGGAGAGAGGGAATAGAGATAGATGGGGTTTTATTGTTGTGGCCCGTCAGCGGCCTGTGCAGTTTGTAGCTGATTCCGACAGCGAGGAGGCTGGTGTGATGCTGTGCCAGCAGCCTGTGCAGCTGGCGCTCGACCCAGACAATGAGGAGGCTGGAGGAGATGTGGTGCCAGGCGGGGATTCAGCCAGGGCCTTCGGAACCTCCAGAAGCTCCCATAAGTGAAGAGGAAGAAGAGGAGGAGCCTCTTCTCGATGCATGAGCGCGCAGAGCTGTTAAAAGGCAGGAGTGGCTCCTCAGGAAGAGGTCTCCTCGAGAGTAAGGCTTGGGGCTAATTGGCCACTCCCCTAGCCTATTTAAGGAAGGACGACGACTGAGGCAATTTGCAGGAAACAACTTCGTTCATATTCCTTCGCATCTTGATTCCAAAAACGTTTGATTCAGCTCTTGTTTCTCTCTTGTCAGTTTTCCTGCAAATTGCTTCTGGGCATTCTGCCAACCACAGTAAGATTACAGTTACCTGAAATACTGTGCCTCAGAACTGAGTTATTATTCTCTGGATTCTTGTCGGCTGTTAATGAAGTTAAATTAACAGCCCTTGTTCAGAAAAGACTGATTTAAACTGTACTGGTGTTCGAACAACTACTAAGAAAGCTCATTAGTAGTCCTTAATTAGTAAACTAAGGTTTGTACGGACTTTGTGTGTGCTGCGTTCTTTGGGGTCCGTAGCTGGGGCAGAACATTTAGAGCCAAAACAAAAGACTTTCTCCCAGGAACCAAGGACATTCCCACAGGTGGTTGGAGAGAGGAGGAGTGAAGTTACCAGACAACCGGGTGGTATTTTGATTGGACCATGTGACTGATTGTTTGGGGAAGGGGGGAAACTTTTACTTTTAATTGGGTGAAAACCGCAGGAACATCCAGAGTCAGTTTTCACCAGCCTGTGCCAATATGATATATCCAATAAACCTATTCTTTGAGGAATCTACCTGCCTCGGAGTTCTGTTTGCTATGGGTGTGTTACTTGGAACCCTGACAGCGACTTTAAGACTTGTGGACTTCAACTCCCAGAATTCCTCAGCCTGGCTGAAGAATTCTGGGAGTTGAAGTCCACAAGTCTTAAAAGTTGCCAAATTTGGGGACCCCTGGCCTAGCAAGTTGACCCCAGCCCTTGGTTTACAGCCCAGGGTCAAATGAGCCACGGCACAACATATGAATCCAGTTGCTTTCTTTCATTCATTCATGAGAAGTGGGATCATTCATCATTTCATTCTTCTCCGTTTTTCCAGACAGCCCGAAGCCAACCTGGAGACCATGGTGCACATCCTCAGCGTGATTGGAAGTGTTGCCAGACACCTGCCTAGCAGCACCCAGAGCAGGCTAATGAGTGAGAACTCACTAAACAGTCATTTGGGAGGGTACTTTTTATTGTGGTCCGCCAATGGCCTGCGGAGTCGGACAGTGAGGAGGCTGGGGAGGAACATGGGCAAGTCCTGGAGTCTGGGGAAGGTTCGGACGAGGGCTCCGCGTCGGAGGCAGAGAGGGGGCCAGGGCCATCTGGTAGTTATGTGCTGCCTCCGGAGCCTCTGGAATCTGACATCAGCGAGGCAGAAGAACAGTGTGAGCCTGTTCCCAGTGTCCGCATGCGCAGAGCTGCCAGAAAGCAAGAACAATTAAGGAATAAAAGGGTGACTCAGGAGTAAGGCTTGGAGTTGATTGGTCCCTCCCATAAGACATAAAAGAGGAGCAAACGGCAGGAAGCAATTAGTTCATATAGTCAATTCAAGCTCAGAAATCCGTTTGACTCTGTGCTAAGTTTGGCCTTGCAAAACTAATTGGCAGTTAGGTCTCTGGCAGCGTTTGAAGGGAGATATGTGATGTGTCAACTCGAGCAGACCTCTGTCGGAAACTTCACCGACTGTTTGTGAATCATTACGGGCTGCGAATGACCGTAATTCACAGCCGTCTCAATAAAAGAGTTTTTTTGGGGGGACTAAAATTGTGATTTATGCTTTCTTGGGAAGCCCAGGTCAGAACACTTTTCTGGAAGCAACGGTCTCCCTTAAGCAATCTTCTTTGCGGTGAGGGGGGAAGGGCTGTCTATGCCCCCCCCCCCCCACACCCATTTACTCAGGGGAATTTGGCCTTCTTTTGCAGACGATCTCAAATGTTGGCTGCAGGACTTCCGGTGTCCTTTGGAGGCGATCAGCTCAGCTATCGAAACTCTGCAGAAGCTTAGCCAGGCCGTCACAGATGCCCCAAAGGAGATGCAGGTGAGACTCGCCAAGTCTTCTTCAAAAACTGTGGACTTTCTGTCCCAAAGGTGCTTTTTTTTTTTTTTTTCAGGAGGCAACTGGGACTGCCTTGTTTTTTTTCTTTTGAAGACGTTTTGCTTCTCATCCAAGAAGCTTCTTCAGCTCCGACAGGATTGTGGGGAATGGAAGGATTTATTCTGTCTGCAGGTTTATCTGTGTCCTCAGGGTCACCTGAGTGGTGCAAACCAGCCTGGTTTAGCTCAGCAGACTAAAAGCATAGTGATCAACACCAGCTGTCTGCAATTACTGTAAGTTCGAATCTCACCAGGCTCAAGGTTGACTCAGCCTTCCATCCTTTTAAGGTAGGTGAAATGAGGACCCAGTTTGTGGGGGCAATAAGCTGACTTTGTATAAATATACAAAAGTATGAAGGATATTGCTTAACGCATTGTAAGCCGCCCTGAGTCTCCGGAGAAGGGCGGCATATAAATCAAATAAATAAAAATGGGTGTGGAGCCTTCTTGGAACTGTTGAAAGGACTGTGTTGTAGACTGGAGATAGATGATGTTGCATCCCTCCCCCTCTGTTGAGAGAGGGCTGTTCAATTTTGTCATAGATGGCCTCTTGGATAAACCTCCAGGTGGCTTCAACGACTGTTGTGGCCCGTACGCGGCCTGTGCAGCTAGTAGCTGATTCAGACAGCGAGGAGGCTGGTGTGGTGCTGCGCCAGCAGCCTGTGCAGCTGGCACTCGAGTCGGACAATGAGGAGGCTGGAGAAGATGTGGTGCCAGAGACGGGGATTCAGTCAGGGCCTTCAGAACCTCCAGAAGCTCCCATAAGTGAAGAGGACGAAGAGGAAGAGCCTCTTCTCGATGCACGGGCGTGGAGTGGCTCCTCAGGAGGAGGTCTCCTCGATTGTAAAGCTTGGGGCTAATGGGCCACTCCCTTAGCCTATTTAAGGAGGAACGCCGACTGAAGCAATTTGCACGGAACAACTTCGTTCACATACCTTCGTGTCTTGTCTTGCTTATCTTATCAGCTTCCTGCAAATTGCACTGCCTGCAAATTGTACACTGAGAGGAGATGCACCAAAGACAAATTCCTTGTGTGTCCAATCACACTTGGCCAATACAGAATTCTAATCTAATCTAATCTAATCTAATCTAATCTAATCTAATCTAATCTAATCTAAAAATTTACTGAAATTCCATCCATGTCATGTTTGAACAGGATTTGCTGAACAACCTGTGCGGAGATCTTTTACCGACCTGTGAGCAATATATCTCAAAAGTAGTCCTCAAAGAATTTGGCACGGAACAGCTGCAAGAGGACGTCTTGGTAAATAAAACCAGCGGGGTTGTGAGTGGTTAAACTCTGAATATCAAATTTGGGGGTTCAGCCAGCCCACCGGAGGAAGCCTTAATAAAAGATTGGTCAAGGAAACCCCTTCTCTCCATTTAGCTAGATTTTCACCAAATCATCATCATCATCATCATTTAACGTTCCTATAATCCCTTACGGGGTGGAGTCTGGGCAATTGAATGGAGCTAGCAGAGCGTTTTAATGGCCAGATGCCCTTCCTTTTGCCAATGCGGAGTTTTGTATACAGCAGATATAATCTCACTGTGCCCAGAGAGAGAAATATCTGCCTCTACCTAGGATCGAACTCACGGCCTCTTGACTGTGAGGCGAGAGTTCCACCTCTAAGCCACCGCACCTACTCTTCAGACTTTCACCGAATAGCATTTTAATACCAATTGTAGGATTCTCTTTCCAGCTGATGGCATTGTTTCGTTTGGCAGGTGAGGCACCTCTTCACCTTGGGTGAGATCGCGCAGCTCTGTCCAGCCAAAGTGGACAAACGCGTCTTCTTGTTGATCCAATCCCTCTTGGCTAGTCCTGACAACATGGAACAGTGTAAGCTCTTCCTCCTCCTCCTCCTCCTCCTCCTCCTTCGGATGACCACCTTGCAGAGGGCGTGGCCTGCCTCCTATCCCCAAAAGTCCTTTCTTTATTGTGTGCGTGTGTTGTCTTCTAGTGTCCAGCCCTCCGGAGAATGAGGACCTCCCGGCGTCTCAACCGTTGTCGCAATTCCGAGGCTCCCTGATGCCTTCTACAGTCAGAGCACATGCCTTCATTACTCTGGGTAGGACACCTAGGCATTTTTTTTTGGGGGGAGGGGGGCAGGAAGGGAGTGGGAGAGGGGAGAAGGCTTGCCATATGCCCTCTTTTCTTTTCTCTTAACGCCCACTGACATAGCGTGTTTGCATACCTTAACATTCTATCCTCTGTGTTTCCGTTTCATCTGAGTCCATGATGAAATGAAGATAATAGACAGCAAGACAATTGGAATAAATATTCTGTGTTTGGCATTCTCTCCTCTCCTTTCCCCTCCATTCCCCTCTCCTCTCCTGCATCCTCTCCTTTTCTCTCCTGCATCCTCTCCTCTCTGCTCTCCTCTCCTGCATCCTATCCTATCGTATCCTCCCCTTCCCTTCTCTTCCTTTCCTTTCCCTCCATTCCCCTCCCCTTCTCCTTCCCCTTTCCTCTCCTTTCAAATTTTAGTTGAACTAATTTATTTATTTATTTTTATTTATTTTATTCTTATTTATATGCCGCCCTTCTCCGGAGACTCAGGGCGGCTTACAATGCGTTAAGCAATAGCCTTCATACTTTTGCATATTTTATACAAAATCAGCTTATTGCCCCCACAAACCGGGTCCTCATTTTACCCGCCTTAGAAAGGATGGAAGGCTGAGTCGACCTTGAGCCTGGTGAGATTCGAACTTACAGTAATTGCAGGCAGCTGGATGTTAAATGCTGCCTTGTAGGAGGCATTAGCCTCCTACGCCACTCAGGCTCCTGTTGATTTCTTATCCCTCCCAAAATATGAAATAATAGTTTCCGGTGAGTTCCTATGGCACCTTAGGCATGAAAGCTTGCTAGATGACTTTGGGCCAGTCGCCAGGAGACTGGGAATTCTAGTTCCACCTTACGCATGGCAGGTGGCTGGGTAACTTGGGGCAAATCACCAGGAGACTATGAATTCTAGTCCCGCCTTAGGCATAAAAGCCAGCCGGGTAACTTAGGGCGAAACACCAAGAGACTGGGAGTTCTAGTTCAGCCTTAGGCATGAGATCTACCTAGGTGATTTTGAGCCAGTCGCACACTCTGTCTCAGCAACTCACTTCACACAGTTGTTGTGAATGAAATAGGAGGAAGGAAGGAATATTGAGTCTGTATAGGATGGATTTAATGACTGTCCGCTTCTATTGGAGGGGAATGAAAGAAAGTCCTCACAAAAGGCCTACGTTGTGGCCTCCCGGCGGCCAACAAAGCTGGCAGCAGAGCCGGACAGTGAGGAGGTTGGGGAGGAACATGGGCCAGTCCTGGGGGCTGGGGAAAGCTCGGACGAGGGCTCTGCGTTGGGGGCAGAGAGGGAGATAGCAGCAAGGCAGAGGAACAGCTGGATCCCGTTCCCAGTGTGTGCGTACGCAGAGCTGCGTAAGGGAAAAAAAAAGCCTCTGATGATCAGGCAACTCAGCTGGCCTCCTCAGAGGCTTTTAAAAGCATTTTTTAAACAGGAAGGAAAAAAATGGTTTTAAAAGTAAAAAAAAAAAAAGAAGAAGCTGGCCACGCCCACCCAGTCACATTACCCCTCCCCCAAGCCAGGGCCCACAGAACCGGTAGTAACAAATTTTACATTTCACCCCTGCAGGAAAGCTATGCCTGCAGCACGAGGACCTGGCAAAGAAGTGCATCGCGGCCTTGGCTCGCGAGCTGGAGGTGTCCAAGGACGTGGCCATCCGCAACAATGTCGTGATTGTGATGTGCGACCTCTGCGTCCGCTACACCACCATGGTGGACAGGTATATTCCCGACATTGCCATCTGCCTGAAGGATCCGGAGCCATTCATACGGAAACAGACGCTCATCCTCCTTACGAATCTCTTGCAGGTGAGGGGAAAGCAGACGGACGGAATTTAAGCTTCTTCATTGTCTAGATCGGGCGTGCTCAGCTTTCAGGAAAATGTAGCACAGGGTGTTGAATTCATATTTTGTTGTTGTTAGTCGTGTCCGACCCATCACGACCCCATGGACAACGTTCCTCCAGGCCTTCCTGTCCTCTACCATCCTCCAGAGTCCATTGACGCTCACGCCGACTGCTTCAATGACTCCATCCAGCCACCTCGTACTCTGCCATCCCCTTCTTCTTTTGCCCTCCATCGTTCCCAACATTAGGCTCTTCTCCAGGGAGTCTTTCCTTCTCATTAGGTGGCCAAAGTATTTGAGTTTCCTCTTCAGGATCTGGCCTTCTAAAGAGCAGCCAGGGTTGATCTCCTCCAGGACTGACCCGTTGGATCTCCTTGCAGTCCAAGGGACTCGCAGGAGTCTTCTCCAGCACCAGAGTTCAAAGGCCTCCATTCTTTGGTGCTCAGCCTTCCTTATGGTCCAACTTTCACAGCCATCCATTGCAATTGGAAAAACCATATTCTTGACTATACACACTTTTGTTGGCAGGGTGATGTCTCTGCTTTTTAGTACGCTGTCTAGATTTGCCATAGCTTTCCTCCCCAGGAGCCAGCGTCCTTTAATTCCTTGGCTGTAGTCCCCATCTGCGGTGATCCTGGAGCCCAGGAAAATAAAATCTGTCACTCCCTCCATTTCTTCCCCATCTATTTGCCAGGAATTGAGGGGGCTGGATCCCATGATCTTAGTTTTCTTAATGTTGAGTTTCAAATCAACTTTTGCACTCTCCTTCTTAACCCGCATCAAGAGGCTCTTTAGTTCCTCTTCCGTTTCTGGCATTAGAGTGGTATCATTTGCATATCTGAGATTGTTGATATTTCTCCCGGCAATCTTAACTCCAACTTTTGATTCATCTAACCCCGCCTTTCTCATGATGTGCTCTGCATATAAGTTAAATAGGCAGGGCGACAGTATACAGCCTTGCCGAATTTATATTTACTGACAAAGAAATAAAGGGAGACTAATATAGATCTATTTCAAGCTATTTAGCTCTCATCAGCTAGCCATACCCTTCTGGGATTTGAACCTGGGCTACTTACATATTAGGTAAAAGTATTAACCTCTAAGCCACAGGCTCTCCTCACTTTGTCGGCTATACCAGGGGAGAGATTACCGTATTTTTCAGAGTATAAGACGCACTGGAGTGTAAGACGCACCTTAGTTTTTGGGAAGGAAAATAAGAAAAAAGCAGATTGGAGGGTGGATCGGCCTCCCGGAATACCCCCAATCAGCTGTTCCCAGAGGTGAATTTTAGCAACAGGTTCCTTGGTTGTGAGCTCTGTGCCTTGCTTTTTTTTTCAGCCTCTGAAACCTCCCTTTAAGAGGCTTTTTTTTTTCTGTCTCTGAAACTTCGGAAACTGTTTCAGAAAAAAAATAATTTTCTGCCTCTGAAAGCCTCTGAAACAGCTTCAGAAAAAAACCCTCTTCGTTTGAGAGGCTTTTTTTTTTTCCTGAAGCTCTGTTTCGCAGGCTTTTTTTCTGAATCTTCTTTCGGAGGCTTTTTTTTTTCTGAAGCTCTGCTTGGAGGCTATTTTTAGCCTCTGAAACCTCCGTTTGAGAGCTCGGCGGGTCTACATTTGGAGTATAAGACGCACCAGGATTTTCACCCTCTTTTTTTTTGGAGGAAAAAGGTGCGTCTTATACTCCGAAAAATACGGTAAGTGTTTTTTATCAGGGCAACCTGGTCTACCCAAATATGGGAGGAAGCATACTGCTTCCGCTTTCACCTTTCAGCCCCAATCACAGGGTGCTACATTTTCATTAGGAACAAAAACCTGGAATTCACCTTTCCTGGCATGGACTCAGGACGATCGTTGTCCTGTTAATTCAAAGATGCCATCTTTGAAAACCTTAAAAAAAAGCTTCCGAAAAGGGGAAGATGCGGGGGTGGGTGGATTGGGGAAATGTTTGCGGCTTTGAACAAATGTACGTATATATTTTAGGGAGGACGGTATCCATGTTTTCTATCCAAAGGGCTAATTGTTCTGCTGTTTTGGTTTGATTAGGAAGAATTTGTGAAATGGAAAGGCTCTCTCTTCTTCAGGTTCGTCAGCGTTCTGGTGGATCCCAATCCAGAAATTGCCAGGTAAGGAAGGTCTATTGGAAGTTGGTAGGGTTCGAAACTTGGTGGTGTCTCCATTCCTTCTGAAAATCTGGCAGAAGGTTCCAGCTAAGCCTTTTGTTCTTCAGGCAGTTTTTAGAAATATAGATCTTCAGTTTCTCTCTTTCTTTCTTTCTTTCTTTCTTTCTTTCTTTCTTTCTTTCTTTCTTTCTGTCTCTTAATTCTCTTAAGTCTTGCATGCATTAGGGTGCTAGAGAAAGCAGACATTATCTTATTAAATCAAGTCAAATATCTATTACAGTCATAAACCAGATAACTCTCCTCCCTCCCTCCCATCTATCTATCTTTCTTTCTTTCTTTCTTTCCTTCCTTTCTCCCTCCTTTCCTTCCTTCCTTCTTTCTTTTTTTCTTTCTTTCTGTCTGTCTGTCTTAATTCTCTTAAGTCTTGCATGCATTAGGGTGCTAGAGAAAGCAGACATTATCTTATTAAATCAAGTCAAATATCTATTACAGTCATAAACCAGATAACTCTCCTCCCTCCCTCCCATCTTTCTTTCTTTCTTTCCTTCCTCTCTCCCTCTCTCCCATTCTCTCCTCTCCTTTCCTCTCCTGCATCCTTTCTTCTCCCTTCCTCTCCTCTCCTCTCCTCTCCTCTTCAACAAGAATTCTTAAGCCCTCTTCTCTAGAGTGATTAACAAACAATTTTTAAAAACGATGACGATACAGGGAGCCAGCTAACTTTTCCTTTCTCCACAGTGTCTGAATTTAGGACGATATTGTCCCATATCTTTCCAGCAGGGGGAAGTACAGCATTATATCGTTTGCCTTCACTTGGCTGAAATCTAGTTTAGACTGGTGGCGTTTGATTAAAAAGCAGAAGGCGTTGATTCCCGCTGTTTTATTTATGCTCGGGATAGTTCTTTAAACAAACACTTGGCAACTGCTTTTCAGTCCATTGTGTAAACTTGCATCAAAGTACAGTAAAAATAACAATGGTTCCGGAATCTGTGCGGGATTCTGTGTACAGAAAGAGGAGGAGAATGCATTTTCCACCATGGCACGTGCCACTATTTTTAAAGGAATCCCCAAGTATGAAGAACAGTTGCAGGAACTGGGCATTGCTAGTCTAGCGAAGAGAAGAGAAGGACCAGGGGAGACATGATAGCAGTCTTCCAATATTTGAGGGGCTGCCACAGAGAGAAGGGGGTCAAGCTACTTTCCAAAGCACCTGAAGGCCAGACAAGGAATAATGGATGGAAACTGATCAAGGAGAGATTCAACCTGGAAATAAGGAGGAATTTCCTGACAGTGAGAACAATCCACCCATGGAACAGAAGTTCGGAAGTTGTGGGAGCTTCATCACTGGAAGCTTTCAAGAAGAGACTGGACTGCCATTTGTCAGAAATGTTGTAGAGTCTTCTGCTTCGGCAGGGGGTTGGACTAGATGACCTACAAGGTCCCTTCCAACTCTGTTAATCTGTAAGCCGTAATGTCAACGGGGGGAAACCAGTTTCACTTAACAACCGTATGACTAACTTAACGAAACGCAGCGCATCACTTTCAATCGTTGCAAGGAAGGTCGTAAAATGGGGCAAAGCTCACTTAACAAATGTCTCAGCGACAGAAATGCGGGGCTCCATTGTGGTCATAAGTCGAGGACTGCCTGTATGAACCTTTCGCCCAATAAGATTTAATTTTCCAACTTCCCTACTTCCCTTTTGTGTTCCCTCTTGCAGATTCACCCTCTTCGCTTCAAAAGTCTTGTTTATATACAGTAGTGGCAAAACCTTTTGGGAAAAGTGTATTTTTGAGGTTTGATGGCTAATAACACCGGAGTTTCAAGATATTCCTATTCCACTGCTGGAATGGCCTGGGAATAGCCCAGACCTTAACCCAATTGAAAATCTGTGGAGCTGATTAAAGAAACGTGTTAGTCAGAAGCGACCCAGCAATAAAACCCAGTTAATAGAAGCCATCCTTCAATCTTGGTTTCACATAATAACAGCTGCAGAACTAAAAGACTTGGTTCACTCCATGGGAAGACATTGTAAGGCCGTCATTCATGCTAAAGTTTACCCAACTAAGTATGAACTGACGTGATAATTTTTGTATATCTCGTTTTTTCTACGTGTTTCACTTTTCTTCTTTATACTGTAACTGCTGTCCTAATAGCAAATCCTTCATAAAAGTTAATGCATTACATCCTTGATTAAATTATCTTTCCATTGATATATAATTTTAGGGTACTACTCCAAAAAAAAAAAAAGTGGTGTTATTAGCTAGTTTTAGAAAATACACTTTTCCCCAAAAGGTTTCCACAATTTTGGCCGCTACTGTAATTAAGTCTGTAGCCATGAACGTCTGACCCTCTGAGGAACTATATGTAAAAACTACCCAGCTGAGAATGGGAATATTTTTCAATAAAAGTTCACACATTGGGCTGGGAACAGGGGAAAAAAATATTCGTTTTCTTTCTCTTAAAAAAAAAAAAACCAAAATCCTAAATATTGAGGTTCTGAGATCAGACTCAAGGCAAGTAAGACTCGGTTCTTAATAAGATTTAGTTATCGTGAGTGACTAGTTAATTACCTCAAACATTGTAATTACTGACGGTGTTTACTGTTCTATGGAGTTATTTCTCCCTTTAATTATGCTGGATTATAATTAGAAGGAAAATTGTAGGATGAGCCCTCAAAGCTTTTGCTAAAGAGTTCAGGGTAAGGGAAGGGCACCGAAACAGGCTGCCTGGTTTTTAAGAACATTTAAAGCAAGGCGATCCACTGGAGGAGATTTTCCGAACTGGGAGAGGAGAGATCTCGGGTTTCAACACAGCTCTGGTTTGTGGTTGCTTCGGTGTCACATCACTGGGTGCCATTCCCACCTCCCCACCCACTTAGCATTGTGCCAGCATCCTTAATGTAGAGAAGGATCTGCAGCTCTTAGTTGATACTTCATGGGAAAAATTAAGCGGCCGCTACTCTAGCAGACCATGTTAAAAAAATAACAACAATCAGGATTTCACATCCAAAAGTCCAGTAATATTGGATTCCCTGAGTGATAGTGGATTCCAGAGGTGGGTTTCAGCAGGTTCTGACCAGTTCTGGAGAACCGATAGTAGAAATTTTGAGTAGTTCAGAGAACCGGTAAATACCACCTCTGGCTGGCCCCGCCCCCATCTATTCTCTGCCTTTGCCTCCCGAATCCCGGCTGATCGGGAGGAAATGGGGGTTTTGCAGGAACCTTCCCCTGCCACGCCCACCAAGCCACACCCACAGAAGCAGTAGTATAAAAATTGGAATCCCACCATTGGTGGATTCCCTGATAACCCGTATGGTTCAGACGGAGCAAATTTGGCCACTGAATAGAATAGAATTAATGGAATGGAATGGAATGGAATGGAATGGAATGGAATGGAATGGAATGGAATGGAATGGAATGGAATGGAATGGAATAGAATAGAATAGAATAGAATAGAATAGAATAGAATAGAATAGAATAGAATAGAATAGAATAGAATATTGGAATGAAGAGTAGAGAAGAATAGAATAGAATAGAATATTGGAATGAAGAGTAGAGTAGAGAAGAATAGAATAGAACAGAATAGAATAGAACAGAATACAATAAGGAAAAATAGAATAGAATAGAATATTGGAATGAAGAGTAGAGTAGAGAAGAATAGAACAGAATAGAATAGAACAGAATAAGGAAATATAGAATAGAAATAGAAATAATAGGAATAGAATAGGAATAATAGAACAGAATAGAATAGAACAGAATACAATAAGGAAATATAGAGTAGAGTAGAATAGAATAGATCAGAATAGAATAGAATAGAATAGATCAGAATAGAAATAGAAATAATAAGAATAGAATAGGAAGAATAGAATAGAAATAGAATAGGAATAATAGAAGAGAATAGAATAGGATGAATAGAATAGAATAGAATAGAATAGAGGTAGTCCTCAGTTTACAGCAATTCATTTAGTGACTATTCAAAGTTATAGCGGCAGCACTGAAAAAAAGGGACTTACGACCTTTTTTCATAGTTATGACCTTTGCGGCATCCCTGTGATCATGTGATCAAAATTTGGACACCTTCCTTCCTACTCTTAACCTGCCGTTTTTCAGATTTTGGATCCTTCTCCATTTTGTGGCTGGGATCTTTTTCTTAAAAAAATTAAATAAAAAAAAAAGCCTGGGATGATCGGGGCCCCTCTTCATTTGGTACCTTGGGGAGCATCGTCGTTGCTCACCTCTCTGGTTTTTGAGGAGAAGGCCGTCATCCCCAGACGGGCGTTTTCTTCAGTGCTGTCGTTTTCTTGGCCTCCTTCTCTCTCCAGCTTCGTCAAGTTCTGCTTGGTTCACCTCCTGCTCAAAAGGAATCCGGTCATGTTTTCTCAGCACTTCATCGAATGCATCTTCCATTTCAACGGCTACGAGAGGCACGAGAAGTACAACAAGTTCCTCCAGAGCGAAAGGTCGGTGAATATGGTTCATTTGCATCCTGACTTTTATTTCTTTTTTACAAATAACTCGAGGTGGCGAACATACTTTCCTCTTCCTATTTTTCCCACGACGACAACCTTTGTGAGGTGGGTTGGGCCAAAGTCAACCAGTTGACTTTCCTGGCTGTGGCGGGACTAGAACTCACAGGCTCCTGGTGATTGGTTCAAAGTCACCCACTTGGTTTTCACAGCTAAGGCAGGACTAGAACTCACAGGCTCCTGGTGACTGACCCAAAGTCACCCTGTTGGCTTTCATAGCTAAGACAGGACTAGAACTCACAGGCTCCTGGTGACTGACCCAAAGTCAGCCTGTTGGCTTTCATAGCTAAGGCAGGACTAGAACTCACAGGCTCCTGGTGATTGGCCCAAAGTCACTCAGTAGGCTTTTATGCCTAAAGCTGGACTACAGCTCACAGCCTCCCACTTTCTAACCCGGCGCCTAGCCCAGTTTCTAGCCCAGTTGCTAGGAAGAAAATCAGTCAACCATGCATGAGAAGAAAAGAGCTGAAGCTGGAGACAGATGAGAAGCCTGAGGACAGGAGACATATCCTGATTCTAGAGAAGAGAGCTTTTGAGGTAGCCCAGAGATCACAGTTCTTTTTAGTTGAGAATCAGGGTTGAGTCTTTGAATGGGGGGGGAGGGGGGCAGGCCACACGCTTAAGAACTGTGGTGGGGCCAAGATGGAACCTTCAGCTGAATTGAAATGGAATTTAATACAATTTTTCGGGCTATAAGATGCACCGGAGTATAAGACGCACCAAGATTTCAAAGAGGTAAACAAGAAAAAATAGGTTTTTGCCCTCCCCGGGCGCCAGGAGCACTCTGCAGGCCTCCAAAATCCTCTGCAGGCCCTGTTTTCGCAAAAACGGGACCTGCAGAGTGCTCCTGAGGGCTGGGGAGGGCAAAAACACCCCCGTTTTCACGAAAAACTGGCCCATTTTTGGCCTCCTAACCCCCCCCCCCCCCCCCCGCGTCGCATTTTTGCCCTCCCCAGTCCCCAGGAGCACTCTGCAGGCATCCCAAACCCTCTGCAGGATCCGTTTTTGCAAAAAAAAGGGCCTGTTTTTGGCAAAAACGAGACACGCAGGGCGAGGTTTTGGGAGGCCAAAAATGGCTGTATTCGGTGTATAAGGCGCACCAACATTTCACCCTCTTTTAGGAGGGGGAAAGTGTGTCTTATGACTCCGAAAAGTACGGAACATTCCCTCCCCGTGCATTTAATTATTTACTCCTGTCTTTCTACGAACAATTTACAAGGGCTGGTTGTTTCAGAAAAAAATTGCACTGGGGAGAGCCTCGGGTGCCGTTGTCGAGCTGTCAGGTGCGTTTTCCCCGCAACTCCGCCTTAACCATCCTCAGGGGCCTGTCTCTTCGGCCATGAGTGAATGCAGGGAGTGGCTCTTTGCATGTCTTGGTCAACTCCTGGATTTTGTTTCTCTTGCAACAGGGAGAAGAACCTCTTTTCTCTGAAGGGCAGAGCCAATAAAGGGCCCCGGATGCAAATCTACAAGTTTCTCCTGGAGCATTTTACCGACGAACAGCGATTCAACATCACCTCCAAAATTAGCCAGAACGTCCTGGGTACGGCTGAAGTTTTAAAGCAGGGGTCCCCAACCCCCGAATCGTGGCCTATTTGCAACCGAGACACGGGCCGGCGCATACGCACTTGCACTCAAGCTGTGTGTGCATGCCGGTTTGTGCTGCCCAGTTCTCCTCTCCCCCTTCAAGCTGGGCTGCCAACCTGCAAAAGATGGGGACTGCTGCTTTAAAGCATTTAAACCAGGGGTGCTATTCAGCAGGTTCTGACAGGTTCTGGCAAACCGGGAGCGGAAATTTTGAATAGTTCAGAGAACTGGCAAATACCACTTCTGGCTGGCCCCAGAGTGGGGAGGGAATGGGGATTTTGCAATATCCTTCCCCCAGGACTGGGTGGGAATGGAGATTTTGCAATATCCTTCCCCCAAGACTGGGGTGGGAATTGAGATTTTGCAATATCCTTCCCCCAGGAGTGGGGAGGGAATGGGAGATTTTGCAATATCCTTCCCCCAGGACTTGGGTGAGAATGGAGATTTTGCAGTATCCTTCCCCCAGGAGTGGGGAGGGAATGGGGATTTTGCAATATCCTTCCCCCAGGACTGGGTGGGAATGGAGATTTTGCAATATCCTTCTCCCACGACTGGGGTGGGAATGGGGATTTTGCAGTATCCTGGCAGAAGCACCGTAGGCCAGTCCCTTGCTGTTTGGAGGGCAGCCCCGTGGGCCAGATCTAAGCACCCCGCAGGTCAAATTCGCCTCCCCGCCCCAGGCCTTGAGTTTGGTACCTCTGCTCTACTTCATGGTCATCCCAAAGGTGTTTTTTTTCAAGAGGCAACTGGACTTTCTGGTTATTATTATTCCTTCTCATCCAAGAAAGCTTCTCAGGACTTCATATTCCTCCCTTTCCTTTCTCCAAAATTTGATGGCAGCCTGCTTTGTGGACGGCGTCCTCCCGCTCAACATGGAAGCCAGCCAGCTGCTCTCGGATACCTTTGAGATCTTGAGCTGCAAAGAGATCAAACTCTCGGCCATGAGATCCAGACCAGAAGAAGACATCCAGCCGGAAGAAGACGAATTGGCCATGGCCAATGCCGTCATGCAGGTGGCCCAGAAGAAGCTGATTTCACAAGTGAGTCTTAAAAATACAATGCTTAACGCATTGTAAGCCGCCCTGAGTCTCCGGAGAAGGGCGGCATATAAATAAAAATTTTTTTTAACAAAAATAGTGCCGCCTGGAGTAGGTTGTTCCCTTTTTTACTTGCCCCAGAACAAAATAATTGACAGTTTCAGTGGGAAGAGACCAGAAGTAGGTTTCAGCAGGTTCTGACCAGTTCTGGAGAACCGGTAGCGGAAATTTTGAGTAGTTCGGAGAACCGGTAGTAAAAATTCTGACTGGCCCCGCCCCCATCTAGTCTCTGCCTCCCAAGTCCCAGCTGATTGGGAGGAAATGGGGATTTTGCAGCAACTTTCCCCTGGAGTGGGATGGGAATGGAGATTTTACAGTATCCTTCCCCTGCCACGCCACCAAGCCACGCTCATCAAGCCACGCCCACAGAACCAGTAGTAAAAACAATTTGAAACCCACCACTGGAAGAGACGCCTCACTTCCCATCTTGCTCGTCGTGCTACAAGTCACCATTATTGGAACCGTTCTCATTTTTCATTTTTTTTTTAATTACTTTTATAACATAGCATACAACAAAAATGCAAAAATAAATAGTAGAAGTTTGGAAAGGTGGGGGAAAGCAAGGGGAAAAAGGAAAAAATAAAAGCATCGACTTCCGACTCCCTTTGATGGAGTAGAATAAGGCATTAAGATCTAACCTCAGCTTTTTACTTTGACATAATAGTATAAACTGGCCATTTCTCTAAGAACAAATCTCTCTAATCGGTAAAACCCAAAATCAGAGTTTCATTTTTTTTCCCACCTCAAGCACAAAGTCCAGAAACGGTTTCCACGTGATTCCTGAAAATGTTCTCAAATACTCAAAAGTTGATTCCATCTCTACGAAGGCTTTCCTCATTGTGTGCGCTCGCTATTGTTTGGGGTACACAATCTTCTTCGCCTAAACGTATCTCTCCGTGTCCCGTCCGAATTCTAGGTCCAAAAGAAGAATTTCATCGAAAACGTCATCCCCATCATCACTTCGCTGAAGACCTTGTTGGAGCAAAGCAAACTCCCAGCGTTGAAGGACCTCATGAGCTACCTCCGGGTAATCTTTCCCAGCCGGAGATACGCCATTAACATTTGAGTCGGGGGGCAACACGTTCCTGAAGCTCGTGGGAAATATTGCTAATCCCATCTGGAGAATATGCGGTAGTGGGACGTTCCACGTTCGACCATGCAAACCAAGTGTAGAGATAGTCAATCTGATTTAGCTAAGACAGTACTTTATTTATTGGCGCAGGCTAATCTGAATGCAGGCTAATTCTGCCAACTGCCAACAGTTCGATTCTCACCAGGCTCAAGGTTGACTCAGCCTTCCATCCTTCCCAGGTCGATAAAATGAGGACTCATTTGTTGGGGGGCAAGATACTGACTCTGTAAACCGCTTAGGGCTGTAAAAGCCCTGTGAAGCAGTATGTAAGTCTAAGTGCTATTGCTTATAGAAGCGTTTTCAACTTTGGCAACTTTCATGTGTGAACTTCAACTCCCAGAATTCCCTAGCCACCTCATAAGGTGGTGGTTGTTGTGGGGGAAGATAGGAGGAAGAAGGAGTCTTAGCTATGTTCGCCACCTTGAATTGTTCATAAAAATAATAAAGGCAGGATAGATAAACTAAATAAAATAAATCGACTCAAATCCCATCCAGAAAACTCAAGACTGGGCTGCTGAGGGTTCGGGAGAACCTCTAGCTAAGATTCTGTGCAGTTCGGAGAATCCCCAAATTCCACTCCTGGCCCACCCCGCCCCACCCAGGAGTCCCCACATGGCCCGTTTTGGATGCAGATAAGTGCAAGGCATGCACAGAGGCTCGGGGAGGGCAAAAAACGGGCCTACCGGAAGTTCGGAAAGGGCCTCCAGAGCCTGGGGAGGTTTTCGTCCTCTCGGAGATTCGAGGAAAGACTTCGGAGCCCGGGGAGGGCAAAAACACCCCCCTCCCTCCGCTGTGGTGCAGGAGGCTGACTAAGCCACGCCCACCATCGTCACGCCCACCCAGCAACCAAGCAGAGAACCCCTTGCTAAAATTTTTGAAGCCTACCCCTGAGAAAACCCAACCAGCGATCCCCTTCCTGCCCTCTCCCAACTCTTTCGCTTTTCTTTTTGCTTTCCTCCAGGAAGTGATGCAAGACTATCGCAACGAAATCAAGGAAGTCTTCGCCCTGGACAAGCAGCTGGCGGCCGAGCTGGAGTACGATATGAAGAAGTACGAGGAGCAGCTGGAGAGGGAGGCTGAGCAAGACCAGGAGCTGAGCGTGGATCGCGAAGGCCACGACACACCGATGGCCAGGCCGGTACGGATCTCCTGTTCGGCTGTGGTTCAAATCCCGTTGAGCTCACTTTGAAGCCATTAGAATTAAACGCACTTTTTAAAAAGTTTTTTTCCCATGAAGTGGAGTGGGGCATTATACAGTCAACTTAACGGCCACCATTGAGCCCGTAATTTACGTTGCTACTAAGCAAGTCGGTTGTGAAGTGAGTTTTGCCCCATTTTAGGACTTTTCTTGCCACGGTTGTTAAGTGAACCTGGTTTCCCCATTGACTTTGTAGTATTGCCTTTATTGTCATCGTATGTCATATTATACAACGAAATTGGTTGTCGGAAGGTCGCAAAAGGGGATCACGTGATCAGGGACACTACGACAGTCCTAAATATGAACCAGTTGCCAATATCCTAATTTTGATCATGTGACCACGGGGATGTTGCGATGGCCGCAGGTGTGAACAATGGTCTTCAGTCATTTATGTCAGTGTTGTGGCCCGTCAGCAGCCTGTGCAGATTGTAGCTGATTCTGAGAGCGAGGAGGCTGGTGTGGTGCTGCGCCAGCAGCCTGTGCAGCTGATGCTCGAGTGGGATAGTGAGGAGGCTGGAGAAGATGTGGTGCCAGAGGCAGGGATTCAGCCAGGGCCTTCAGAACCTCCAGAAGCTCCTTTAAGTGAAGAGGACGAAGAGGAGGAGCCTCTTCTCAATGCCCAGGCACGCAGAGCTGCCAAAAGCAGAGCTTGAGAGTAAGGCTTGGGGCTAATTGGCCACTCCCTTAGCCTATTTAAGGAGGAACGCCAACTGAAGCAAGCTGTAGGGAACAACTTTAGTTCAATCTCCTTCGCGTCTGGATTCTCTGCAAAATTGCTTCTGGGCTTTCTGCCAACTCTAGTAAGACTGTGATTACCTTATCTTAGAATTCTGGTAGGCTGTTAAGACAGTTTATTAACAGCCTTTGGTTGATAAAGACTAAGTTATCTGAGTAAAATAAGCTTTGTATAGAGTTTGTGTGTGCTGCGTTCTTTGGGGTCCGTAGCTGGGGCAGAACAGTCAGTGCCATTGTAACTTCGAACGGTCACTAAACAGGAACAGAGTTGGAAGAAACCTTGGAGGTCATCTAGTCCAACTCCCTGCTCATGCAGGAGACCTTCTAGGCCGCCTTTAGGTGTGAAAGCCAGCGAATGGCTGTAAGTCTAGGATTGCCTGCAGGGCATTGCAGCCGTGACTTCTGAAGGATTTCTCCCCTGAAGCCAGAGCAGGTCATTGGGGCCAGAAAGCAGCTGTGCAGAGGCCATGGCATCTGGATTTGGCATATCTGGTTATGGTAGCTTTAGATTTCCTTCTCTTCTCCCCATTGTATTGGATTTTTTTAAAAAAATTAACTTCCAGCCAGCATGTTTGGGGAATGATGGGAATTGTGTTCCAACATACCATACCCTGATTCCGAAAATAAGACCCAACTGGAAAATAAGCCCTAGAGTGATTTTTCAGGATGCTCATAATATAAATATAAAGCATACTAAAAAGCAGAGATATCACCCTGCCAACAAAAGTGCGTATAGTCAAAGCTATGTTTTTCCCATATTTACTTTATGTGTTATCTATATATATAAAAGTGAAAACCACTCACGCATTAATCACGAAATCTCCAGAACCGTAAAGCCTACAAACTTGAAATTTGCCACGTATGTTCCTCTTGGCTTCTAGGTGCTCACTAAGAAAGGATTTTTCGAAATGACCATCAGAGCATTAGTATTTCCTACATTATTATTAACACGCTCTGATGCTAAGGAGTTCTACTCCCACTCCCTGTCTGAAAAGAAATCTGTTCCCAATGCAAAACACAAGCAGAGGAGAGGAGTTTCAGCTTCAGTTTTACTTTCACAGCAGGAAGCAGCTTTACTACAGAATAGTTGAGCTAAGCCACGCCCAGCCTCTTTCCTGTCTCCTTCTTGCTCACACAGCAAATACTGTTTTGAGTTTCCAAACACCCCTCAACTCGCTCACACACTGACAGGATGCTAGCCAGATGAATACCAATGGATGCTGCGGGCTGGGACATTCTGCTCCCCCTCCGCCTCTGTTCCAACTGCCAGTTGCATTACATTAACACACTCTGATGCTACGGAATTACCCATTCTACATTAAGTTTCAGGCTGCAAGTGTCAATTTATCAAGCCCGAGCACATAGTTTTGTAGCGAAGCACGGGCATCCAGCTAGTATTATATATAAAGAGAAGTTAATGAATCCCGCTGAATCGGTTACCTGTGTGTGCTTTCTGGATTTGATTTCTGCAACGAACATACCGCAATGGTCCTTTTAGCCCCTTTCTGTTTTCTCCTTTAAATAACAGCCTTCCACTTTGGGGAAGACTTCCCATCCTCGGAATCAGATGGACGAGGCCTCCCCGCTTGCCCAAAGCAATTCTCCACCTCTGCGGTCTCCTCTCTCGGCTCTGCCTATGTTTACCGTTCCCGGGCCGGGAGCCACGAAGCAAAGACCCAGGTACCCTTCTGGACCCCTCCCCTTCCTTTTCAACACGTGTTGCCCGAAAACGCGCTTAATCCGTTTCCCACGGAGCGTTTATAATACCGACTCCGCCACTCGGCACGGGATGCTTGAAGCTCCTAGGGTTGGGACGAAAGGGCATTTCTGTTTGTTCCCCTCGTAGGAATTTGTCCCTGAGTACTTTCGCCATCCTCAACTCCGCTAAGAAGGCCGCTGAGGCCATGAAAGAGAAGCGTGGCAGGAGCATGGGCACCAGGCTGGAATCTCTGGGGAGTGGACAAAGCAATAAAGGTGAGTTGTTCCCTAATCAGCTTGGTCTAGTGGTTAAGGCACCAGGCTAGAAAATGGGAGGTGGGGGGTTCTAGTTCTGCCTTAGGCATGAAAGCCAGCTGGGTGACTGAGCTAATTACCAGGTACCAGGGAATTCTAGTCCCGCCTTCGGTATGAAAGCCACTTGGGTGTCTTTGAGCTAATCACTAGGAGGTAG
>WNWU01013370.1:32127-61126 GCA_012654045.1 Ptyas mucosa | reverse complement strand
CTCTACAAGGTGGTGGCGGCTAGGGATGAGTCTCACAGACTCGTTTTTGGCAGGTGGGGTGGGGGAGAAGTGAGACGCATGGAGCAAGACATGGCTCCCCTTGCTGTCTCTTCTCCCTCTCCCCCCCCGCCAAGCATGACAGGGCTTCTGCCCTTGCATAGCCACCTGCCCCCACCCGGCCCCTTTAGGGTGCAATTTGGGGGTGGCAGGTGGGGTGGGCAAGAACTGTCTCACTTCTCCCCTGCCCCACCTGCCACCCCTCTCAATAAAGAGATGGTGGGGAAGGGAAGCAGCCAGACTGCTGTTGCCATTGGGGTGGGATGCATTGGGCCACGAGATGTGCATCTTATCTTCCCAGCACCATCACATTCCTCGCCTTTCTTTCCAGGGAGACACGTTGTAGAAAAAACTTTCTCGTGAGTTCAAGGAGTTTGGCTGAACTCACAAGAAAGTTTTTTCTACAACGTGTGTCCTTGGACAGAAAGGCAATGAATGTGATGGTGCTGGAAAGGTAAGACACACATCTCACGGCCCAACATGTTCTGTCCCACCCCAATGGCAACAGCAGCCTGGTTGCTTCCCTTGGTGGCAGATGGGGCGGGCGAGAAGCAGGACACATGTCTTACCTTTCCAGCATCGTCACATTCCTTGCTATTCTGTCCTTGCCATTCACATTCACCGTCACATTCCTTGCCGTTCTGTCCAGGGAGACACATTGTAAAAAACCCTTTCTCATGAGTTCAACCAAACTCCTTGAACTCGTGAGAAAGTTTTTTCTATAACGTGTCTCCCTGGACAGAAAGGCGAGGAACGTGATGGTGCTGGGAAGGTAAGACGCGCGTCTCATGGCCCAACATGTCCCACCCCAATGGCAACAGCAGCCTGGCTGCTTCCCTTCCCCACCCAACCCTGAGATAACCTGGTCCCAATCCATGAAGGGCTTTGAAGGTGACAACCAGCACCTTGAATTTCACCCAGAAGCAAATCAGCACCCAATGCAGCTCCTGCAGGAGAAGTGATACTTGTGTACACCTGGGTCTGAACAAAACCATGCAGACAGCTGCATTTTGCACCAACTGGAGTTTATAGTAGAGCTTCCTGAAAGTGGGAGAACATGGTTATTTGGATCATAATAGACCTGTTCTCAAAACAAGCCCATTTCATAGCTTGCTCCAGCCTCCCATCAACCCGCAAGCTGGTGAAGTTGTTCAAAAAATATATCTATAGGCTATATGGCGTTCCTCATAGAATCATCTCTGACAGGGTGGTCCAGTTTATAGCTAAATTCTGAAGGGAATTTATTCAATCCATTGAGTCCTCACAGGGGCTGATTTCAGCAATTCATCCGAGTACTAACAGGGCTGTAGAATGCGTGAACACAATGGTTGAATAATGTTTAAGATTCTATGTAGATTACCAACAAACTAATTGGATAGAATTACTGCCTTTTGCCAAAGTGGCATGTAATAATGAGGTACATTGTAGTACTGGTTTAACCCTTTTCCAAAACACCAGTGCCATGGAATTTGTCCCCATGCCTGAGCTCTCTAGGGAGCCACCCTCCTCCATGTCTTTAACTGAATGGATGGAGTACCTGAAAAAAGCCTGGGAAAATATGAAGCAAGCTCTTCAAGAAGAAGCGAAAACCCATAAAGCGCAAGCTGATAAACATTGAGCCTCTCAGAAGCCTTTCCAGATAGGAAGCAAAGTTTACCACTCAACAAAATACTTGAGGTTAAAACTCCCCTGCAAGAATTTAGGGCCAAAGTTTAGTCAAAGTGATTAACCTTGTTACAGTACAGCTAAAGCTTCTCCGCCTACTAGGGAAAGTGCATCCAGTCTTTCACAGTAGCTTGCTAAAGCCGGCAATAGACTCCCAGCTGAGACCAGTAGACCAGAAAGCCCCAAAATCTATCATAGTGGAAGGGAAAATGCATTATGAAATAAAGAGAATCTTAGATTCCAGATTGTACAAGAGGAGGTTGCAATACTTAGTACAATGGAAGGGATATCTGCTCTCTGAAGCTATGTAGGTAAAGAGCTGGGATTTAAAGGCAGACAGACTGGTCAAACAGTTTCAGAAGAAATATCCTCAAAAATCAAAGGGACCTCCAGGGTGGGGAGAAAGAGGTGGTTAATCGGAGCACTGATTAACCTCCATGTGGTTTCTTTTCTTTTTTAGGAGCTTCTCATCAGTTAAGGGGGTCCAACTGTCAACCTGAAGCGAACCTGGCTGAGGCCATCTTTGAGGTTTCAGGGTTGCCACAAGGCAGAAGAAGAGACAGGGAGGCGGTTAGCTGTGGTTTGTAGTCAAAAGAAAAAGGTTTCCTACAGGAACCAAGGACATTCCAACAGATGCAGGGGAGAGGAGGACTGGAGTAACCAAGCAACCGGCCAGCACCTCTATTGGACAATGTGACTGATGACTTGGGGGAAGAGTGAACTTTCAGAGTCGGGTCAGAACTTTCAGAGTTAGAAAACCATGGGAACTTTCAGAGTCGGTTTTCACCAGTTGTGCCAATATGATGTATTCAATAAATTGTTCTTTGAGGAATCTATCTGCTTCAGAGTTCTGCTTTCTATGGGTGTATTACTTGGAACATTGACACTAATTTTGTCACCTTGTCAAAGAATGCAATAAGATTTGTCTGGCATGATCTGTTTTTGATAAACCGATGTTGGCTTTTGGTTATGACTTTGTTTGCCTCTAGGTGGCAACAACTGAGAGGTGCAACAACTGAACAGAATGAGCAGATAAGCATTCCCAATGCCCACATTTCTATCTGCAATTGGAAAAATCACTTGCTACTCCATGACAACTACTGTGTTTCCCCGAAAATAAGACCCTGTCTTATATTTTTTTGAACCCTGAAATAAGCACTTGGCCTTATTGCCATGCGCTGAAAAGCCCGATTGGGCTTATTATCAGGGGATGTCTTATTTTGGGGAAAACAGGGTACTAACTTTATACTGTGTTTCCCCAAAAATACAACCTACTCAGAAAGTAAGCCCTAGCTTGATATTTACATGTGTGCCCAATATAAGCCGTACCCCCAAAATAAGGTAAAAATTAACCTAGGGTGGGTATGGGGGTGGTGGAGTTGCCCTACTATTTACCTTCAGACACCTGCAGTCAGGCCTTGTAAACCTCAGCCCATTTCTTCTGCTGCAGCCAGCAAGGCTTTGCTTAAAGTCTCTGTAGCTGATAACAGAGCTCTGGATCAATCTGGAGCTCTGTTATCAGCTTCAGAGGCCTTCAGGAAGGCCTTGCTGTCCTTGCCGAATGAAGAAGTTCCTGAAGGCTTCTGATAGCAAAAAAGAGGCTGGGGACGACACACACAAGTGTGGTGAATCAGTGGATGATATCCCCCCCCCAAAAAAATATAAGATAGGGTGTCAGGTGTGCCTCCCCTCAAAATACAAAAAAGAAAAACCCCAACTCCATGTTTGTAGAGAAAGATACTTTTACTGAGCATGAACTGAATACAACAAAAAGAAAGCAAGATTTGAGACAATAGGCATGAAAATTACATATTGAAAGTATTCCCAAATCCCCCCACCCAAGGACCCTGGCTGAATATCCAATTCCCAGCCCTCCAAGGTGTCATGTGAGGTGCATCTTCAGATGGTCCCATCCCTCTGGTATGCCAGAACAGTTGACCTTGAGGGACTATCAGAAACTCCATTCAACTGTGCTGAAGATGATGAGAATATTCCTCCCTTTCACTCCCTTTCACAAGACATCTCCACCAGCTCACTTCCCCCTCCCAAATACCTATACATCAACCCCCCCCCTCCATTACTATGGCAGCCGATAGCGAGCCAGCAACATAGAGGCTGACATAGGGTCTTATTTTCAGGGAAACAGAGGTAATAATTTTATTTTTATTTTGCTCTCAAAGCTGATCACATTATTGAAGACTACTAATATCATCCTTTCATGGCTTTTCAGGTTAGGTATGTTCTGAAAGAAAAAAAATCTGGTATTATTCAGGCTCTTTACTTTCCTATTCTGCTCTTCTGTAATCTGCAGATAAAGCATTTCCATTTTTTTATACAAGACATCAGTTCTCCTTGGATGGCTAGATAAGATGGCCACAGAGGAGCAGGAAGAGGAGGAGGAGAGAAGAAGGGGGGGATTTTTTTAAATTTGATTTATATGCTGCTCTTCTCCGGAGACTCAGGGCAGTTTACAAGGTGTTAAGCAATAGCCTTCATACTTTTGTATATTTATACAAAGTCATCTTATTGCCCCCACAATCTGGGTCCTCATTTCACCTACCTTAGAAAGGATGGAAGGCTGAGTCAACCTTGAGCCTGGTGAGATTAGAATTTGCAGTAATTGTAGGCAGCTGAATGTTAATCAGTGCCTTAGTCTACTGCACCACTCAGGCTCCTGATCTCTGGGAATAGAGATCAGAGTCAAGGATTTAAAAGATTTGTCCCTAAAAGTATTTCATTAACCTCATGGTGTGGATTGTGAGATGGTGCATATTCAACTGGGACCAAGAGGAGAATGAGGAAGGCTGAGAACTTCTAGCATGTTAGGAAATTACAGCTATGATACAGCCAAGAATACAATACAGCCAACCATAAATATTTTTGCGATATTCAGAAATAAATGATTTCAGGATGACTTCTTTCTGTGAATAGGAACTCCTTGCAAGCTTCCATTTTAAGAAAATAAGAAAAGGTCTTCTAGATCAGGCCAGTGCCCATATTTATGACAAAATGACCGACCAGATACTTCTAGATTGTCCACAAGCAGAAGACGTAAGAACTATCCCAACTTCTGACTGGGTGTTTTTGTCTAACCTCCCCACTCTTCCTTACAACATCCACAGGATAGTCAATTAGAGAACAGATTCTGCAATTCTGTTGGAATTCTTTTTCTGGTAATATCATCAAACTGTACTTTAGCTCATTTCTTGTTTAACTTCTACATAATAACTTAGTTAATCCAGACTATATTTGAAGGTGTCTTTCTATTCTCCTTATGCTGTTGATGCTGAAATCCTGGGTCTGATACTGCAAAGAACCCCAAGTGTAGATAAACTATGATACAATTAAAATAATGGTATTTTAAAGGCTCACCCCGCATGTTTTTTTCTGGTATACCAAAAACAATCCCACTTCACAAGTATCTTGTTTAAAATATCTTGGTGGGGCATATTAGGGCTAAGGTAACCTAAGGGCACAGGATAGATATACTCTTAACTACTCAAAAGAGCTATGCAACTATCTTTTATTTTGCTGGACAAGAATGTACGTTCTTGTATATACAGCCCTATTGTATAACTACCCTTTAATGTTTTCAAGCAAAATCATTGGTTCACTCCTGCATGAAGAACTGCTTGGACCATTTCCTAGGTTTGTCCTATTGGAAAACTTTGATAGTTGGATTTCCTCTCTTCACGTTTCTACATTTCTTCTGGTCATAAGATGCTCCTTTGTATTCAGATCTGGCCTCAGAATGATGATGTAGCATTTGGGAATGAAGATGCAGCTGAGCAGCCCAACACTGGAGGACAAAATGGAGAAGACCTGCACAGCCACCATGTATTTCCCTTTGGTGCTCAGGTAGGAGGGCACAAAACTCACCCAGACACTGCAGAAGACCAGCATGCTGAAGGTGATCAGCTTGGCTTCATTGAAGGCACCAGGAAGATTCCTAGCAAGAAAAGCCACCGTGAAGCAGATGAAAGCCAGAAAGTCCAGGTAGCCAAGGGTGATATAAAACATGACAGCAGAGCCTTCATTGCATTGCAGGATGATTACTCCTGGCTGGGAGTAGAGATCAGAGTCAAGGAATGGGGGAGAAACTCCCAGCCAAATGGAGCAGATGATAATTTGGACAGCAGAACAAGAAAGGATGATGGACTTGGCCAAACTCTTCCCCAACCATCTCTTCACTCGGTTTCCTGGTTTTGTAGCAAGGAAAGCAAGCACCACTGTGATTGTTTTGGCCAAGAGAGAAGAAATAGTAACTGAAAAGATGATGCTGAAAACAGTTTGTTGGAGAAAACAGGTGGCTTTCCTTGGTTGACCAATGAAGAGAAAACAAGACAAGAAGCAAAGTAGAAGGGAGATCAGGAAGATATAAGAGAGGTCCCGGTTGTTGGCTTTGACAATAGATGTTTCTCGGTATTGAATAAATATAATTAAGACAAGGACTGTAGTTAGGAAGAAAAGTAGGGCAAAAGAGACAAGGATGATGCCCAGATCTTCTTCATAAGACAGGAAGGTTACAACTTTGGGGATACATTGGACTCGTTCCTCATTTGGATATTGATCATGTGGACACTTGTTGCATTTTTCTGTATCTGAGAAAAAGAAAAGCCAATATTTCTTTAACATTCTATCCTTTGCATTTCAAGTAACATTTTTTGGGATAGCAGTTGATACCAGCACCATTTTATAAAATTTATTTCTTAGTATCTCCTCAAAAAGAAGATAGGAAGAACATCATTTTCTAAACCATACAGAGATAAGATCTGTGAAATTGGGGAAAAGTTTAGGACCAATCTGGTTTCCTTTGTATTCTGCAAAATTTTCCTGGTAAATACTTCGCAGGTATTCTAGTCCAACCCCCTGCCCAGGCAGGAAACCCTACACCACTTCAGAGAAATGGTTATCCAACATCTTCTTTAAAATTTCCAGTGTTGAAGCATTCACAACTTCTGCCGGCCAGTTGTTCCACTGATTAATTGTTCTGTCAGGAAATTTCTATTTAGTTCTAAGTTGCTTCTCTCCTTGATTAGTTTCCATCCATTGCTTCTTGTTCTACCCTTAGGTGCTTTGGAGAATAGTTTGACTCCCTTTTCTTTGTGGAAGCCCCTGAGATATTGGAATGCTGCTATCATGTCTCCCCGTAGTCCTTCTTTTCATTAAACTAGACATACCCAGTTCCTGCAACCATTCTTCATATGTTTTAACCCCCAGTCCCCTAATCATCTTTGTTGCTCTTCTCTGCACTCTTTCTAGAGTCTCAACATCTTTTTTACATCGTGGCAACCAAAACTGAATGCAGTATTCCAAGTGTGGCCTTACTAAGGCATTATAAAGTGATCTTGATTCTATCCCTCTGTTTATGCAGCCTAGAACTGTGTTGGTGTTTTTGGCAGCTGCTGCACACTGCTGGCTCATATCTAAATGGTTGTCCACTAGGACTCCAAGATCCCTCTCAAAGTTACTTCTATTGAGCAAGGTACCACATATACAGGTGAAACTCGAAAAATTAGAATATCGTGCAAAAGTTCATTTATTTCAGTAATGCAACTTAAAAGGTGAAACTAATATATGAGATAGACTCATTACATGCAAAGCGAGATAGTTCAAGCCTTGATTTGTCATAATTTTGATGATGGTGGCTTACAGCTCATGAAAACCCCAAATTCACAATCTCAGAAAATTAGAATATTGTGAAAAGGTTCAATATTCTAGGCTCAAAGTGTCCCACTCTAATCAGCTAATTAAGCCATAACACCTGCAAAGGGTTCCTGAGCCTTGAAATGGTCTCTCAGTCTGGTTCAGTAGGAATCACAATCATGGGAAAGACTGCTGACCTGACAGTTGTGCAGAAAACCATCATTGACACCCTCCATAAGGAGGGAAAGCCTCAAAAGGTAATTGCAAAAGAAGTTGGATGTTCCCAAAGTGCTGTATCAAAGCACATTAATAGAAAGTTATGTGGAAGGGAAAAGTGTGGAAGAAAAATGTGCACAAGCAGCAGGGATGACCGCAGCCTGGAGAGGATTGTCAGGAAAAGGCCATTCAAAAGTGTTGGGGACTTTCACAAGGAGTGGACTGAGGCTGGAGTCAGTGCATCAAGAGCCACCACACACAGACGGATCCTGGACATGGGCTTCAAATGTCATATTCCTCATGAAGTCGCTCCTGAAAACAAACAACATCAGAAACGTCTTACCTGGGCTAAAGACAAAAAGAACTGGTCTGTTGCTCAGTGGTCCAAAGTCCTCTTTTCTGATGAGAGCAACTTTTGCATCTCATTTGGAAACCAAGGACCCAGAGTCTGGAGGAAGAATGGAGAGGCACACACTGCAAGATGCTTGAAGTCCAGTGTGAAGTTTCCACAGTCTGTGTTGATTTGGGGAGCCATGTCATCTGCTGGTGTTGGTCCACTGTGCTTCATTAAGTCCAGGGTCAACGCAGCCGTCTGCCAGGAGATTTTGGAGCACTTCATGCTTCCTTCCGCAGACAAGCTTTATGGGGATGCTGACTTCATTTTCCAGCAGGACTTGGCACCTGCCCACACTGCCAAAAGTACCAAAACCTGGTTCAATGACCATGGGATTACTGTGCTTGATTGGCCAGCAAACTCGCCTGACCTGAACCCCATAGAGAATCTATGGAGCATTGCCAAGAGAAAGATGAGAGACATGAGACCGAACAATGCAAAAGAGCTGAAGGCCGCTATTGAAGCATCCTGGTCTTCCATAAAACCTCAGCAGTGCCACAGGCTGATAGCATCCATGCCACGCTGCATTGAGGCAGTAATTGATGCAAAAGGGGCCCAAACCAAGTACTGAGTACATATGCATGCTTATACTTTTCAGAGATCCGATATTGTTCTATGTACAATCCTTGTTTTATTGATTTCATGTAATATTCTAATTTTCTGAGATTGTGAATTTGGGGTTTTCATGAGCTGTAAGCCATAATCATCAAAATTATGACAAATCAAGGCTTGAACTATCTCGCTTTGCATGTAATGAGTCTATCTCATATATTAGGTTCACCTTTTAAGTTGCATTACTGAAATAAATGAACTTTTGCACGATATTCTAATTTTTCGAGTTTCACCTGTACAGTATCTGTGCATTTTGTTTTTCTTCCCTAAATGTAGAACCTTACTTTTTACACTGAAAAGTTGATTTTCTGAATGAATCAGTTCATCTTAGAAGGCACATTTGCTAAGAACCATACTGGATCAGAGGATGCCTTAAATGTATATGGCTGGAAGACAAAGGTAGTCCTGCAAATAATCTGGAATGACTACTTGAACCAGTGGTACTTTTGGGGTAATGAGCTGCACCCATAACTGTCCATATCACCTCATTGTGGACCAGAGGTACCTTCCAATTGTTTACAACAGGAGGCCCATGTAGAGAGTATTGCAATAATCCTTCCAGGAAATGAATCTAAGACAATTCTCTTAAGGTTGAAAGAACTCAGATGTTCCCAGAAAGATAAATGTGGAAGGACAGATAAAAACTAAAAAGCAGTATTTTCTCTGGCAGTAGCAGAACCTGTCCAATATGCCATAACTTGCCAATCCATATGAAGATCTTTATTAATTTTCATTTTGATAAGAAATTATGCAGTTTGAAAATAAACAAAGCATGGGCGTGGCCATGACACACCCAGCCCGTGGGCCATGAATTCGACAGCCCTGCTCTAGATGAATCCACTTCCTCAAGGCCTGTCTTTTCTTTTGTGTCACCCACCTTCCTGAAAGGAGATGGTCCCCTCCGGACAAGGAACACAGTCGTAACAGCAAAATGGCTCTCCTTCTCGCTTCTGCTTGACAAATCCAGGATGACATTTTTCCACACATTTGGACTGAGGAAGAGTCTAAGTAGAAAAACAATGAATTCCAAAGAAAATATGATAGCATTATCCATCCTGACATGCTGACATGCTCTTCAAATAATGATCTGGTCTTTATTCTTGAAGACCCATTAACATCAATAATTACACTGATAGATAAAATTGGAGAGTTTAGAGAAGTAGCTGGCTTAAAAATCAAAAAAGATAAAACGAAGATTTTGACCAAAAATATGTTGGTAAAGCAAAAAGAAGAATTGGCGGATATATCAAAAATGCAGGTCACAAATAAAGTTAAATATTTGGGGATATATATGACGGCAAGATGTAGCATGCTTAAATAAAATAATTATAATAAACTTAAACAACAGATAGGGACAGATTTGGCAAAATGGGAAAACTTACAGCTTTCTTTGATTGGAAGGATATCAACTATTAAGATGAATATTTTGCCTAGAATTTTATATTTGTTACAGACAATTTCAGTTAGATTGGGGAAATACTTGTTTGAAGAATTGAATAAAATGGTGTTAAAATATATTTGGCAGGGAAAGAAGGTGAGGAATAAAACTAAAGTTGTTACAAGATGCTAGAATGAGAAGGGGTTTTGGCCTACCTAATTGGGAACTTTATTATCAAGCGACAAGTTTGATGTGGATTAAAGAATGGATAACTTTAAGAAATACTAGATTATTGAATTTAGAAGGTCATGATTTGCTGATGGGGTGGCATGTTTTTTTATGGTATAAGGGAACAAAAATACAGGGGTATTTTAGAAGACATCATATTTGTGAGGCTTTTTTATTAAATTGGGAGAAGATTAAAAAACAACATTATTTGAAAATTCCAGTCTGGTTATCAACGGTTGAAGCATTTTCATATTCAGTAATATTTAGAAGAGAATAAATTGTTAGATATAGTGGATTAATGGATGAAAAGGGTGAATTTAAATCAAAGCAAGAACTGGAAGAACAAGGTTTTAAGATGGATTGGTTTTCTTACTTGCAAATACATTCTAGATATGAAGGAGATTTTAAACAAGAAGGTTTTTATAATGTTTTGACTAATTTAGATAAGATTTTAATGGGGTCTGATGATTATGTAATTAAAAAATTGTATGGTTATTTATTCAAGGTAAAATTGGAAGATGAACAAGTTAAAGAGACAATGATAGCATGGGGGAAAATTTTTGGTCATGGGATTGATGTAGAGAAATGGTAAAAATGGTGGTTGCAAAATTATAAAATGACAATGTCTACAGCGTATAAGGAGAATTTGTATAAGATGTTTTACAGGTGGCATTTACCCCCGATGAGAATAGCCAGAATGTTCAAGAACAAATCAGAGAAATGTTGGAAATGTCATCAGACTCCAGGATCATATTATCATATGTGGTGGACATGTGCAGAAGCCAAAAGATATTGGACTAAAATCCACACATGGTTGGAAAAAATGACAAAGAAACACATTGACTTTAAACCAGAGATATTTTTATTAGGGATTTTACCAGAAATGTATAACAAAGAACTGAGATATTTAATCGTGAATGTTTTAACAGCAGCTAGAATTGTTTTTGCTAAAAATTGGAAAGGTGAGAAGATACCTACTGATGATGAAGTTATTAAGAAAATTATGGACTGTGCTGAAATGAGTAAATTGACATCTGAAATTAGAGAACAGGAAGATAAACAATATTATTTGATTTGGAATTTGTTCTACCAACGGCAGAACATGGAGATGAAATATGAAATATGAAATTAATGTAATATAATGATAAAATATATGAAGTGTTTTCTTATGGGAGTTAAGCCTTTGTTAAATAATGGCTAAATGAGTATAATAATATAAAGGGATATATAAAACTGTCAAATAAGAGAAATTAAATAATTGGTAATGTTGGATATGGGACTGCGCACAAAAGAATTTTAACCGATCGACACAATCTGTGATTGTATTTGAATGATGGTGGTTTTATGTTTTGTTTTTGTTTTAAATAAAAAAAGTTCAAAAAACAAACAAACAAACAACTGGCTTGAAAGAACAAACCCACATTTGTTATTAGTTAAATTTGGAACCTCCTTTCTTTCCCAAAATGACTTAAGATAGCTAACAATTAAGATGAACAATAGCATTCAAGAAGTTTTTAGATGAGGTACCCTCTTGCAAGCCAAAGCCCAAATCTAAGCAGCATTTCCTTTTGAATTGTCTTTTATTATTTCAGATATTAGAAAGGCTTTTCTTTCAGTCAAAATCATGTTTCAAATGCTTCGATTTTCTGGGTCAGGACATTATTTCTCAGCAGTCCGGTCATTTTGATTCCATGTCAACAAAAATTCTTGGACCTTCTTCATAAGAGCAGAAGGCCTATTTCACTGTCCCAATGGGATGAAAGGTTAGAATGGATAACTCTGGCCAGATCTGGGTCTCTTAAAAACTTCTTGCCCTGCCCTTTTATTGGACACTGGCCCCTACAAGGACAAGGTGAATCTAATTCCAAATTTTATTTCCCACTGGAACCAAAAGGATCTCCATCCAGTCTTGATGTCAGCCCTGAAGCTGACCTGGCTGTGGCCATTTTGAAGCTTCAGTGCTGCCACAACTGGAGCTGTGGGAAAGGGAGGGGGAAGTAGAGATCGCTGGGGTGCTGTAGCCAAAATAAAATACTTTCTCTTGGGAACCAAGGACATTCCCACCAGGTGTCCAGAAGGAGGGGACTAGAGTCATCTAGCAACTAGACTATATCCTGGTTGGACCATGTGACTGATTGTTTGGAGAAAGTGAAAGAACTTTTACGTTTAATTAGATGAAAACCATGGGAACATTTAGAGTCGGTTTTCACCAGCTGATGCTAATATGACAGGTCCACTAACTCTATTCTTTGAGGAATCCAACAGCCTCAGAGTTTTGATTTCTATGGGTGTGTTACTTGGAACCCTGACACTTGATTCAATGTTCAGTGCAAACCTGAATTCAGGCACTGGTCAACAAATTTACCTTCTTGTTTGCTATTTGAAAACAAAGAATAAGTGAATCACAATCCTTAGCACTTGTGGGCTATGAATTAGCCCTCTCTTGCCACTTTCATGCAGCTTCTCCATTTCAACACTGAGCCGTGGTGCATTTGCCCAATGAAATGAGTCAGAACCCTTTGGAAAATAGAGAAAAGACCCCAATACTTCTCTTACCCTGTTGTGTAACTTTAGCCATGACAGATGATCTTGGTTGATAATAAGTCTCTGCCTCTCAATAGTCACCAGTTGGTCTTTCACGATATCCTTTTTGGGGAGAGCCACCCAGCTAAAGACACTCAGATCAGCCATTAAATGTCCATTTTGGTCCAAGTAGAGTTTGTATTCAGAAAGATTGCAAAACTCATTCTTCTCCAGAAAAGGATGGAACTAGAATGGGAACATCCAGGTATTTTAAAAGAGTAAATTGGCAACTTATCCCTTTTTGTCTTTCTCATTTGAATCTTTATTTTACAGAGATCTAACCTGCAAATACGTTTAGCTGGGAGAACAGATTTAACAACTATCTTCAAAAATGAAAAAGGAAGGTTCAGCAAAATTTGTCAATCGCATATTGAAAATATATGTTTTGAAAACAATATGACTGATAAAATTTGTCAATTATAAGAAACCTTATAATTCTTCTTCTTATAAGAAGAATATGACTGTAGGACATGGAAAAATGAAGTCAGTTACAGTAAAGAAGCATCTGATTGAATAAGAGGAAAAACATCTCAAAAGAAGAGTAGTTTTAGTGTTGAGCCTGAGAACCAGAGGATTTCAATCTCCCTTTCACTGATTGTCTGCATGCAAACACTGAGCAGCCATCAGTCAGAAAAGATTTCACTGGGATTCCTGCAGAGAGGAGAGTTTGAGACAGGTTGTCTAAGGGGCTCCTTCAAATTTATGAAGGTAAAATTCTATGATGCTAATCACAAACTTATACATGTAGGAATTTATTTAAAGATGCACACATCATTTAAAAATTAGCAGTGTTTAATATCAAACTATGTCATAATTCCCGTTCTTGGGAACAGTATTGCATAAGCAATTAGATTGGTCAAACCTGTTGAGTTCTGTAATCAACAAATAGGTTGATATTGTTTCCCCTTCTTCTCCTTTGGATTCCTTTTCCAAAGGAACTAAGTTTGATGGATCCTTATCGGGACCCCATACCTGCCATGGCTGAATCCTTGGAGTTCCCAACCTTGCTTTGCCCTTCTTTCTCCTCCCCCTGGATCTGGAGGAATATGCAGCATTCAAGGCATGGGCCAGAGTATTAATGGCACTGTAAAAATGGTGGAAATTCATGCCCCACACCGTGTTCTTCTTCTCTCGGGTCTCCAGTGGTGATTTCTCAGTGCATCTTTTCCGGCCTTTGACAGAAAAGACATGTTTTGAAAAAGAACAGACATATGACTGATGTCCTGAGGGTGGATCCAGATAGAAACCGCCTATAAAGGCATCCTTTATTGGCTGCTTTTTTCTCTCAAAATAAACAGTCCAGATACTATTCACATATTTGAGAGCTCTGTGCTGTTGTAGTGGAAAAATTGCAGTGAGTGTTGTGATCCAGACTTTTCCTTCAATGGGGCCTGGCAAACACCTAAGTATAAAATGAAAAGGAAGAATTCTCTCCAAAATAGCACCGTATTCTATATAGTGAACATAGACATTGACTTGTCTCCACATAGAGAGGGCATTGCTGTGAGGCGCTATAAGTTGAGTTGTTGAGAATTGTTGTGATATAACAACACAAATCCCATTCCTGAGAAGCATAGGAGTAAAAGTCCTCATGAAATACTCTCCATTTTCTGTGTCTGAAGCAAAGAGACCAATCAAGGTCCATCTGAAATGAAGGAGCACTTGGACAATTCCTGGGTAGAGGATCCCTTTTTGGGGGAAAAGACGGTGATAAAAGGACAATTGATTTTTATCATGCAGCGAATCTGAAAATAATTCAAAATTGATCTGAAAAAGCAATGAAGAATACTGTGTAATATTTGGGCTGTCCATATGTCAACTGAAATGTTTTGTTCAAATAAAGAGCCATATTGAATGTGCTTCTTTAATATTGATTAAACAAGAAATATATTGTTTTAATATAAGAATCCAAATTGGTTATTGGTCTAATATGGGGTCCAAGATATTGATCTCTTATATTGATATAATTGACATTAAAATAATAGATGTGTTTTGTTAAGAATATGTATAAAATATAATTTCCCATCTCTGCTGCACCTTCCTTTCGGACAGAGAATCCTTTGTATTCCCAAGTGTTCAGCAGAAAAAGAAGATGATGTCCTGAGAGGACACCACTGCTTTGATCCTTGCCTCCTAAACACTGTGGATCCCAATCCCTAACCATGACACCTAGAATGGGTATGGTGAAAAGCAGTTCTTCAATTCCAAAGAGAAAATATGGCTGGATCTATCACATACCACTCTTCCACCACATTCAATTTATCTATAGAAAAATTAACATACAAACCTGTGGGACTTTGTAGGTGTCTCCTAATGTTGACATCTGGATGGAGATGTCATCGGCAGCTGCATCAACAAGAGCCAAAATGTTGTCCTTCCTTCCACAGCTGTAGTTGGGAACATTGGCTTCTCCAGTAGAGAGCACGTCCAGCAAGGCTTCTGAAGTCATAAGTATGTTCAAATAGTTGTCAAGGATGTTGTAGCCAAGTGTGAGATTGTGCAGAAGCCCAGGAGTCTTGCTGACCAATTGAATATTAAAAATGTAGCGTAGTGCTCTAAAGCTTTCAAAAGGTAAACTAACATAAAAAATATTCATATTATCATCATCAATAGCAATGACAAAATACTTTTTCAATTTAATCCTTTCTGTCCCCACAAGTCTTCTGAATCTTAAACCAATTCCTATCCATCACCAGAGGCAAATGATAATTACACATCAGCATTTTATTTTAATGAGTGTTGGTGAGATGAGATTAAATTAAGTTTAATAAATCACAAATAAATCATTATTTGTAGCAGAACAAATTTTCAACTGCTGAGTAACCAGGATTCAAAATAAGAAAAAGCATCATCATAGGAAGAGGCTGTTTTTTAAACAACTCAGAAAAGCATTTCTAAAATCAAGTCATTCTCTGTTCCTATGAAGATCAGGCATTGCATATGAATGAGCAATTATAAAAGGAGATGGGCTGGGCAGAGTTAACTGCAACCCATTCAATAATTACTTAAAACCTGAGCCTAGGAGCCTGAGTGGCGTAGGAGGCTAATGCCTCCTACAAGGCAGCATTTAACATTCAGGTGCCTGCAATTACTGTAAGTTCGAATCTCACCAGGCTCAAGGTTGACTCAGCCTTCCATCCTTTCTAAGGTGGGTAAAATGAGGACCCAGTTTGTGGGGGCAATAAGCTGACTTTGTATAAAATATACAAAAGTATGAAGGCTATTGCTTAATGCATTGTAAGCCGCCCTGAGTCTCCGGAGAAGGGTGGCATATAAATAAGAATAAAAATAAAAATAAATAAAAATAAAACTACTTAAAACCAAAGTTGATATTAATGTTATAATCAGGATTAGATCAGGAAAATTATAGAATATGACTTTTTTCAGGCGGGTTTTTTTTGCCCCATCATTGGATTTGAGTTTTTTTATATATAATAAGACAAAAGAGAAGCAGTGGAAATCAAAATGACTCAAGAAGTTATGCCGACAAAACATGCATAAGTGAAATAAGAAGAAAAGAATGAGACTGTTAGAATTGAAAATATAGGGAATGCAACTCCATCACACTGAATGACTTACGAGTCAAAGTGACAACGAGGAGCCGTGTTGAAAGACAACGTTGCTATACGCAATATTTTTGTCCCAGTGTTGATGATACTAATGAGATGGTCTCCTGGCCTGTAATAGCTCCATGTTTTTTTTTCATCTTGCTGCTCGAAATTCAGCGGACACTTCATTCTAATCTTCCCAGGGATTGGCTGGGACACCAGCAGAATCAAAAGCAGAAGCGGAAGAGCCATAATTTATGGAGCTGAATCAATCCCCTTCTCATTTCTGAAAAAGAACAACAAGAGGAATTAGATGAATTCAAAGCACCTTCACAATACAGAAATTCTAGGAAAGGAGAGAAAGTACATTCAAGAGCACAGTCTCTACCTATCTCAAAAACCTGCGCTACAAAGTGTGTGGCTGAGGCATTTATCCTTTTCTAATGCAAGATTTCCTTCCATGATGTTTACCTCAAAACCAGTCACTGAAGAAGTAGCAGAAGAGGTCTCACCTGAATTTTGAAAATTACAGTGAAAAACAGCTTTTCCTCTGGGGATCCTAAAATTCTTCAGGGCTCCATTTGCAGAGAAAGAGCTGGAGAAAAAAACATCTCAGTGAAAAATCATAAATCCATCCCTTGGGGGATTGTTCTATAGTGGTTGTGGTCCTTCCTGTCAGGTCTTGTCCAGAAAGTGATGCTGGACAAAGATAGTTCAACAACCAGAAAATGACTTCTGCTGTCCTTTAATTTAGTCTCTAATTTTTTGATTGTTTGAAGTATATTGTTTTGTTGGGCATATTTTTCTTTGTTCTTTTTTGCAACATAGGATATTATAATTCCCTGTATAACAGCTTTCATAGTATCCCATAAGTTTTGGTGCTTTTTCCAGAGTGTCTATTTTGATTTTCCTTTCTTCCCAAGTGACCAGTATCACTTCTGGAATCAGCCATCAAAACAGAATATCTCTTTTATTCAGATGTTTAGTCAGGAATTTATAATCCCTCTCTGATCTCTTACTCTTCTCAGGATTTGCTTGAGGATCTGAATCTCTTTTCCTTTATATATTATTGCTTCTTTTCTGGATATCTTGTATATTATGTCTCAAACTTTCCTCCTCGTGAATCAAATGTGGACCTCCTTTGGGAGCTTGTTTTTTCTTGCATAGCTCATGTTGACCCTGTAAACGTTGTCCATTTCCTTCAACATTTCCTCCTTGTCTCTATCTAGTGCTTCAGCTAAAATTTCTGCCATCACTAGTTCCAGATCTTCATCTTTATTTTCCATTATATTTTGGAATCTTAGGTACAATGCAGCTTTATCCATCTTAATATAGATCAAAGAATCTTCCATTTCTTTGCTCACCATTTTTATTTGTTGGTCCACCTTTTCTAGTTTCTTCTTTGTTTGTTCTGTTCTTTTCTCTACTTCCTTTATTGCATGTTCATTCTTTTATAATGCTTGTTGAATTGACCCTATTTTTTCATCAAGCTTTGATATGTCTGATCTCATTTCCATTTTTAGTTTCCCCATTTCCTCTTTCAGCTCATTAATATCAGCTCTTGTCTCTAAATGATTCTTTACCATTATTTCTTGGAGTTTAACCATCAATTCTTGCAATGTGAGTAGCGAGGTTTGAATATTAACATTCAAAGCGGTGTTTTGTTTCTCTGCTGTCAGCATTCCTTCTATTGTTTTTTGCATCATTGGAGAAACTGTTGTTGCTGAGGGTGTTGGGTTAGTGTGGTTTTCTTTCCAGTCTTAGTTATTGTGGTGTTTGTAGTAATCATCTCTTCTAGTATCTCTTTCTGTTTTTTAAGGATATTATAGACATTGTCCCAAATTGGCATTAAACAACTTAAAATTATTTTCCTTAAAAGTTAGCTGTTGGGGACTTCTGTTTGGCACCACTGGCATTGTGGACGGTCTTCACGGACCGCCAGCCTTGCGATTCATAAAAGCCGCTTTAACAGCACTAAACGGCTGTCTGGCGGCTTGAAAACCTCTCCATTGGGAGAAGACAGAGAGGAGAGCCAGTGGGTATGGGTAGAGCTCCCCGTAAGCCCCTGGAAGAACTCCAGGGGTTTGGAGGGCGAGAGCTCCCTGTTCAGCCCATTGAAGCTCTGGATGTGGGACGACTCTGTGTTAACAGAGCCAGATGTCGCGACCAACTCTGCAGGCAAAAGTGAGATTAATTGATTCCAAGAGCAGACAGAGCAGAAGCAGGAGAACAAGCAATTTGCAAGTATTAATGCTTAGGTCCGGGTTTACATTGTTTCTAATTGAGCTTCTTTGAGTTGGAGGCTGGAAGATGGCACCTTTGTTGTGGGCATGAAAGTGAAAGTTAGAAACGAAAATGCTTGTTGAGAGATCTGCACTCTGAAAGTGGATTAAAGCTGCTGGACTGAGTGTTTGGTGGAGGTGGAGGAAAGACTATTTTGCTTGATAATTATAAGCTACCTTTGAAAACTGTCTAAGAGATTTTGTGGCTGCTAAAGGAAAAAAAGTTTTTTTAGAATAAGATGGCTTCTAAGCAAGGTAAGCCAGGAGTTCCTAAAAGTGGAGGAGGCTCTCCAATAGTGTCAGTAGTGACACAGAAAGCACAACTTCCGGTGGATTCACAGAGCCAGGAGGCTTCTTTAAAAGAACTTAAAGAATTTATAAAAGAAGTCATGAATGATCAAACTGCAGCTATGAATGACTAAACAGTAATTATGGATGGGAAACTTAAAGAATTTGCAGAAGATATAAAAGCAATTAAAGATGTTGTTGAAGAAAAGCATAACGAAATAAGAGAAGATATTATCTTAGCATTCTCAGGATTGGCAAAACACCTTGTTCAGTTGGAAGAGAGAGTAGAAGACATTAATGAAGCCAAATTGAATTTGGAAAACAAAGTAGGAGAAATTATGACTAAAACAGGAGAAGGTGGATGATGAACTGGTTATGTTATAATACAGGTCTATGGAATTTGCTTTGAGACTGAGAGGGTTAAAAGAAAATAGCCATGAAAATTTAAAGGACATTTGTGCTGAAGCTATGGCAGAGATAATTTTAAAAAGTTCAGAAGACGTAGCAATCCAAATTGACAAAATATACAAGATTAATTCTTGGGTGGCAAGACATAGGCAGTTGTCAAGAGATGTGGTGATCTATTTTACAACCAGGAGGATCAGAAATGATATTTTACAAGCTTCTTACAAGAACAAAGTTCAAGTGGCTGGACAAGAATTAGTGGTTCTGAAAGAGATTCCTTCTAAAATGTCAAGAGACAGAAAGGACTTTGGATTCCTGGTAAATGAATTGAGAAATCGGCAAGTCCAATACAGATGGGATGTTCCAACTGGTTTAATAGTGAATTATGGTGGAGAAAGATATCGTTTAAATACAGTCTGGAAGGCGAAAGATTTCTATGTAAATGTTTTAAAGGCTGGATACCCATCCCCACCGGGGGGGGGGGGGTAGAAAGAAAAAGGGAACAAACGAGAAATGAAAAAACAAGAGAAAGATGGAAAGCAGATACAAACCTATGCTGAAGCTGCAGATGGAGGAATCATCATGGAAGAAGATTTAGTTCAATTTGGGGGCCCACCCCCAATTGTTGAACCACTCAAGGAGACAGAGAAACCAAGAGAATCCATATACTCCTCCTTTCCTCTGTAGGCTCAAGCTGTGCTCTCTGGGTGCATCTTTTCTGACCTTTGATGGAAGAAATGTGCTTTGAAAAAGAACAGTGAAAATACCGATCTTCCAATTGTACATAGAGTTTGGTTTCAAAGGCATCCTCTTTTGGCCTTTCTTTTTCCTGAAAAGCAAAGCTCCAAATACTATGGAGATATTTGTAAAGGTCCCACCGTGCCAATACCAAATATTCAATGCTTTCCACAATCCAGATTTTCCCTTCAATCAGTCCTGGCATAACTTCAAATGTTAACTGGAAAGTATGAATTCTGTCCCAAACATTAATAGTTTCTATGTAGTTCACAAACACATTGACTTGTCTCCACTTAGAGATGGCATCGCTGAGGGGTGTTGTATGTCCAGTTGCTGTGAATTTTTGTGATATAACCACACAAATTCCATTCCTGACAAGCATAGGAGTAAAAGTCTTCATGAAACTCTTCCCCTCCTCGGTGTCTGAAGTAAACAGGCCAATCAAGGTCCATCTGAAATGGAGGAGCAGTTGGACAATAGCTGGATAAGTGACTCCTTTTTTGGGGAGCATCTGGTGGAAAAAAGGGAATTGATTTTTGTCATTGAGAGCCTCTGAAACAATTGCATCACTGATCTGAAAAAGCAATGAAGAATGCTAGGCTATATTTGGGGTCAAATGAAGTCCAAAGTACTGGATTTTAATAAATCGAATTTGCTACTTATGAACATCCTAGAATGATATATTATTAATTAGGCACTAAACCATATCAAGATATAGGCTATAAAGCACTGATAATTAACAAGAATGTACATTAAAAAAGACAAGTTAAAAAGAATAAATATGCAAAATGCAAATGATATTTCTGTACCATATTAGCAGTAAAAGGAAACCAGGATTCCAAAGAACATGGTGGCTAGACACCATCAAAGGTGACCTCAGCCAGGGCATTGAACATCTCAAAGAAGTAGTGAAGACCTGGCCCATAGAATCTCCAAGAGTCAGACACCACTGAATGGATAACATCATCATCATATCATCGGCCTACATATCTCAACTGAACTGTTTTGTTCAAATAAATGCCTCCTTTATATGTTGTTTTCAAATTCTGACTATGCAGGAAATGTGGGTTTTATTTTAATGTAAGGATCACAATATGTCATTGGTCCATTGAACAATCCAAGGTATGTACTTACCTTTCTCTTCCTTATACAATTGACACTGGAAGAATAGATACATTATTTATCCTATCTCTGGAACTCTGCAAATATAAGCATGTTCTGTAACCGAGGATTTGGTTAAATTTTCCCTAACTAATCATTGTGTCCAACCGCTTAAATCTTGTTTAAATAAACACCACGATAACATATTTTTGCCTTGAAATCCTTGGCAATTTGGAAAGTGTGTTTGCAGCGCCTTAGCAATTTCAATGTGGCAATCTTAATGAGGATATCTTTCTCTACTTTGAAATCCAGAATTCTTTCTGCAATGGCCTTTTTAGTTCATTCTCCAGTTGTCCAAAAGGCAGGAAGACCAAAGCTCCTGATACAATTTGTCAGCTGTACAATCCAAGAGGTATTTAATTAAAGTTTGTTTGTTCTAAAAGACAGAAGTTTGGCATTCTCTCATTTTCTATAGCTTTAATTTTAGACTATTAAATGTATTTCTGGCTATTTTAGCCAAAGAAAAGATACATAAATTCCAAAATCAGTTCTGAGGGCAGCAGCAGAAGTTCTTTTATAAGATACTTTTCAGATGTTGCGATTTTGTTTGTTCTGGTAGTGGTATATTTTAAGTACCAAACATTAGCTGTACACAAGACCATTTCAATAACTTTGTCATTATAGATGGAGAGTAAGGAAGCTGGAATGCTGTGGGGTTTTTTTTTAAAAAAATGCAGCAAATTTGCTAATGCCCTTGTTCAAAATCAGCTCTTTTAATGAAGAGGGGACTTAGATCCAGTCTCAGAGAAAGCTACCCAAAGATAAGGAAATATGCTAATTCACTCCATTGGCTCATCACTGAACAGCCAGCTATGACTGTCATTTCCAAAGACTTTTGGGTTTTATTTTTTTAATAATCATAGAATTGATGGAGGAGAATATTTGAAGCTCATTGTTGAAATCTGAACTTGGTTGTTTTCTTGTAGATGTTTCATTCCCAAACTAGGTAACTTCATCAATCCTAGTAGAGAATGGGATTTGCTCACATTTTTTTATTCTGGTGGCTTGCCCTGTCAGTGAGGGGGAAGTGATCTTGTTGGTTCCTTGGTTGGACATTATTTAGGCAAGCAGAACATACTGTAGCAACACAGAACACAACAAAAAGGAAACAGATCATCTATAAAACACTTTCAAACAAAGTAGATATCAATGCAACTTCATCAAAAAAAGTTCCTGACCATCTAACGTAATATATCACAACTAGCACAAGCTGTGAAAAGGATTACACTGCCATACATGAAAAATATCTTGGGAACCACCAGCAAATAATTACACCCACATGGTATCACTGTAGCACACAAATCAAGTAAAATATCCTAAGTAAACAAAAGATCCCTCAGCCCCCAAAGAAAAAAAAGGAGTCATCTACAACATACACGATTGTATAAAGACTGCAACAGTCACTATGTAGGACAAACAGGCAGAAAACTAGCAGAGCACATCCATGAACACCAACTAGCAGTTGAAAGACCCTTTGATTGGACACAGAGCCTCTCCTAATCTTCATAAGTATGCAGAAGTCCTCAAAGCAATTGAAGATTGTCATAAGGGGGTGTCATAAGAGGGTATGTCTTCTTTTTGTACTTCTCCCCACAATGTATTCCAATCTGTTCTGTCCCCTCCCACGAGTGGCCCTGTAGAGGCTCAAATATCCCGGCAGTAACAAACGCAGGCTAGATAGACTGAAGCTGGCCCTTTAATAAATAGTTCTCTTCCAAAGCGTATATCAGTCCAATAGTTACCAGGCAATGTTCCAAAGGTCTTGGCAGATGGCCAGCAGGCTAATGCAGGAATGCAGACTCTGTCAAAAACTCCAAACTAACAGTTGTAACTTCACTGCATCCAAAACGTGACAGCTTCCTCCTCCTCCATATCATCCTTCAAATCAGCATGCGAAGATAAATCAGCCTCCGGGGCCAGGGTCACAACACAATCCATAGCCATGACACTTAACAAAGGCCATGGTGAAAAGCAGCTCTTGAATTCCATTGACAAAATATGGTTGGATCTATTGATCACCCACAACCTCCCCATTCACTTTACCAGATAGAAAATCATACACACAAACCTGTGGGACTTTGTAGGTGCCTACTAATGTTGACATCTGGATGGTGGTTTCCCTCTTAGCTGCATCAACAAGGGCCAAAAGGTTTTCCTTACTTCCACAGCCATAGTTGGGAACATTGGCTTCTCCAGTAGAGAGGATGTCCAGCAAGATTTCCGAAGTAGCAAGGTTGCTGACATAGTTGTCATGCATGTTGTAGCCAATTGTGAGATTGGGCAGGAGCTGGGGATTCTCATTGACAATTTGAATGGTGAAAACCATGACTAGCAGTTTAAAATAATATCCTGTACTGTAAAATATGCTAGTATGATTACCATCATCATCAACAGAAACAACAAAAATATTTTTTTCAATTTAATCCTCTTTGTCTCCAAAAGTCTACTGTGTCTTAAGTCAATACAGATCCAAAACCAAAGGCAAGTGATAGCCACTCGTCAACCATGTAATTTTTATGAACATTGAGAATATGGGATGGAGAGACTCTTCTACCATGGTTAAGAATCACAAATACACCATTATTTGTAAAAGTCCTAGTATTCATCTGCCAAGTAATCTGGATTCAAAATCATTCAATCATTGAGGTAGAACAAAAAACCACAAAATGAAGAGGATGTTCCATAAATCACCCAGAAAAATGACTGTAAAAAGAATTCATCCTCTGTACCTCTAAGGATTGAATATCACTACGTTATTTAAATATGGAAATATGTCTGGGCAGAGGCATCTATAACCCTTTCAATCACTACTTTAAATCAAACTCAGTATCCAAGTGATGAACTCAGTATTGGATGGGAATGGATAAATAATCTGGGTTTGTTTCAGGTTTTATTTGACTCATATTTTGGATTTGAGTCTATTCAACAAAAGAAGACAAAAGAGAAAAGTCATGAAAATCAAAATGATTCAAGAAATTATATAGGTTTTGCAATATAGATGTGAAATAAAAAGAAAAGAAGAATGCAGTTCTGACATTCTTCTTTTCTTTTTATTTCACATCTATATTGCAAAACCTATATAATTTCTTGAATCATTTTGATTTTCATGACTTTTCTCTTTTGTCTTCTTTTGTTGAATAGAACAATGTCAGAACTGCAAGTGGAGGGAATGAAACGCCATTGCAGTGAAAAACCTACGAGCGAGACGGACTAGAAGGAGCCATGCTGAAAGGCAACGTTCTAGGTGATGATGTCGTTTCAGTGGTGACTATGCCAATGAGATGGTCTCCTGGCATGTAATAGTTCCATGGTTTTTCCCCATCCTGGTTCTCAAAATTCAGTGGGCATTTCATTCTAAGCTTCTCAGAGACTGCCTGAGTTACCAGCAGCACCAGAAGCAGAAGATCCATAACTTATAGGGCTGAATCAATCCCCTTCCTGTTTCTAAACATGAACAACAACAACAAGAATTAGAAGAATTCAGAGCACCTTCACTTTCCTGATTCAGACAGAGACAAACCATTCTTCACCTGGAAAGGAGAGAAGGATACCTTCAAGAGCACAATCTCTACCTGTCCCTTAACTTGTGCCATATAGCATAACCTGTGGCATTTTTCCTTTTCTGATGCAAGATCCCTTTCATCTTTCTTCAGTCTGATTTTATATCAAAGGCAAGAAGTAGCAGAAGAGGTCTCAAAGACCAGAATTATCAAAATTACAGTGAGAAGAAACTTCTCCTCTTGGGATCCTGAACTCCTTCCAGGGCTCTACATTGTAAAGGGAAGCTACAGAATCTTAGCATCTTAGTGAAAAATCACAAATCCACCCCTGGGGGCAGTGTTCTGTAGTGGCTGAGGTCCTTCCAGTCAGGACATGTCCAGAAAGTGATGTTGGAGGAAGATAGTTCAACACTTCTGCTGTCCTTCAATGTGGTATCTTGTCTCCAGAGCGCACTGGAGATGTCAGCTAGAGCTATGGAGTTTGGTGACATTCTAGTTTGGTGGCACTTTACTCTAGTGCTGCCTGTCTTCTAATACCTATTAAGTAATCAGTACCCTTGAACCCTATCTAATGTAAAGAGTTGGGGCTGTTTATGGTTTTCTTTTCTATTATATGTCCTTCTCCTGCTCATCATCATCATCATCACCATCATCATCATCTTGGCCACTGTCTATCTACTGCAAGACGAAGGCCTCTTCTGCATGGTTCCAACCAATATGGTCCTGAGGTTTCTTTTGCCAATTGGGTCCACAATATTTGCTGATGTTGTCAATCCATCTTGTTTTAGGTCTCTTTCATGGATGCTTTTTTATCAAGTTAAAAGATCTCCTTTATTGGAATCGTAAATTGGAGATGATTTTAAAATTTAAAATTGGACATTTGGGAAGGTGTAAACTAGAAATTATAAAGACTGCAAAGTATAAATTTATAGCTTTTATGGACTAGAAAACTAGGGGACTTGGAGGAATAATTCTGGGATTGACTAAATTTTATTAATAATTGAATTTTTGGAGTTTTTAGATTATTTATTATTTTATTTTATTAGTTCGGTTTATATGCTGCCCTTCTCCGGAGACTCAGGGTGGCTTACAATGCATTTATTTATTTATTTATTTATTTTATTAAATTTATATACCGCCCTACTCCCGAAGGACTCAGGGCAGTGTACAGTTGAACGAAATATACATGTAATAAAGGAATTGAAAAAAACTGATTTAAAATATAATTAAATAGTTAGGTTCAGATATAGTATTGAATTAGATCATTTCAAGTTTCTGGGGTAGATTCAGAATAAAAAATTTAAAGTAGTTTTTAGACGAGGTTAGGTCAGGCCGGCCTGCTTGAAAAGAAATGTTTTGAGGGCACGGCGGAATGTACGAAGATCTGAGATTATCCGAATCTCTGAGGGCAGCTCATTCCAGATGGTAGGTGCTCCCACAGAGAAGGGTCTCCCCCTGGGGGCCGCCAGCCGACACTGTTTGACTGACGGTACCCTGAGAAGTCCCTCTCTATGGGAGCGTACTGGTCTGTGGCTGGTTATTGGTGACAGAAGGCGGTCTCATAGGTATCCCCATCCTAAGCCATGGAGCGCTTTAAAGATGGTAACTGAAACCTTGAAGCGCACCCAGAAGACCACAGGGAGCCAGTGCAGCTCGCGTAGCAGAGGAGCCACATGGGAATGCCATGTCGCTCCCATAACAACCCGTGCGGCCGCATTCTGGACCAACTGAAGCCTCCGGGTGCTCCTCAGGGGGAGCCCCATGTAGAGAGCATTGCAGTAGTCCATGCGGGAAGAGACGAGGGCATGAGTAACTGTCATTAACGAATCCCGATCCAGAAAGGGACGCAACTGGCGTATCAGGTGAACCTGATAAAAAGCTCTCCTGGCCACAACTGTCAGATGTTCTTCTAAGGACAGCTGTGAGTCCAGGAGGACACCTAAGTTGTGAGCCCTCTCTGTGGGGGCCAATGACTCGCCCCCAATAGTCAGTGATGGTGCCAAGTGACTATATCGGGATGACGGAAACTACAGCCACTCAGCCTTGGATGGGTTTAGTCTGAGTCTGTTTCTCCCCATCCAGATCCGTACAGCCTCCAGGCACCGGGACATCACTTCAAGAGCATCATTGGGGTGGTTCGGGGTGGAGATGTACAGCTGGGTGTCATCAGTGTACTGGTGGTACTTCACCCCGAAGCCACTGATGATCTCACCCAGTGGCTTCACATAAATGTTGAACAGGAGGGGTGAAAGAACCGACCCTTGTGGCACCCCACAAACAAGAGTCCTTGGGGTCGACCTCTGCCCTCCCGTCAACACAGTCTGCGATCGGTTAGAGAGAAAGGAGGAGAACCATCGTAGTACGGTGCCCCCCACTCCCAGCCCCTCCAACCGATGCAGCATGATACCATGGTCGATGGTATCAAAAGCCGCTGAGAGGTCTAATAGGACCAGGATAGAGGAGCAGCCTCTGTCCTGAGCTCTCCAGAGATCATCTACCAATGCGACCAATGCCGTTTCTATGCTGTATCCAGGCCTGAAGCCAGACTGGAACAGATCCAGATAAGCCGATTCATCCAAGTACTGAGGGAGCTGTCGTGCCACCACACTCTCAACAACCTTTGCAACAAATTAACAAATTAAGCAATAGCCTTCATACTTTTGTATATACCTGCTTAGTACGGCTTTTTGGCCCCCCCCAAGCGGTGTTCTATTTTATACAAAGTCAGCTTATTGCCCCCACAAACTGGGTCCTCATTTTACCTACCTCGGAAGGATGGAAGGCTGAGTCAACCTTGAGCCTGGTGAGAATTGAACTCTTAGTAATAGCAGGCAACTGGCAACTAAGTGCTACTTTAACAGCAGTTTAGTTCACTGTGCCACCAAGGATACTGGAATATTAAAGCTATATTGAGTAATTTTTAATATATTAAAATATATTTAATAATAAAATAAATAAATAAATAAATAAATAAATAAATAAATAAATAAATAAATATTAATTTGGTACAAATGACTCAGCAGGAGACAATAAAGTTCTATGAAGAAATGTTAGTGATGGTTAAAAGTATTTACGAAAATGTGACAAAGAATCATAAGGAGATGATGGGATTGTTCAAAGACAAAGATGTGTGTGTAGAAGACCCTCAACAAATGGTGGGAAAAGATGAACATAATATTCAGAAGACAGATGAGAAATTAGAAGGAGTGGTGGAGGAGACGAATCAAAATAAGTTACAAGAAAACAAAAACATTGAAAAGACAGTAACAATAAATACTAAGAATCAAATAGATAATTCTTTAAGAGTTTACAATAAAACAAAGAGGAAAAAGAAGAAGACTTTTCAAAAATAATGAAAGGGTTATGAATGGGCATTCAAATGATGCAGCAGAAGGAGATATGGGGGAAGGCAGAGGGAACATACAGTCTATGTAAAAATGTTAGAAAGAAATATAGGATCCCAAGACAGAAATATAAAAGAATCACCAAAAAGTCAATAAATGATGAAATTCTAAAAAGCCTGAGAGATGACAGATACAGATATAATATCTCGTAATATTGTGACTGTATTAAAGCTAATAGAAACAAGTAGAAAGTATAAATTGGGAAAATAGTAACACATATATAGATACATAATAGAATTTATTATAACCACGAATATAATAAGGTTAGGAGGTGGAAAATTATGATTAGGTATACCTAAATGTATTATTATGATTAACAGTGTGCAAAAAATATACTGGAATCTATAGCTTTTAAGAACTACAAATTTAGGGGATTTAGAGATATAATCCCGGGACTGATAAAATTTCAATACTAATTGGTTTTATTGATGCTTATAATAAACTGAGATATTGGAAATCTGGTGGAACTTAAGTAATACTTAAAATATTAAAAGATTAGCGATTTAACAAGTCAATAACACATTATATGAAGAAATGTAATTTATGTCTAAATATATTTTTGAATAAAGTGATAAAGAATTATAAAGAGAGAATAATACTGTTTAAAGACAAAGAGGTGAAAATAGAAGAACCCGAAAAAGTGGGGGAAAATGAGTACAAATTGGGAAAATAAATATTATATACATTGATACATAAAAGAATACTATAATTATAATGAGCATATTAAGGTTAGAAGTTGGAAGATGAAAACAATGTATATGGAATTGTATGATTATTGTGAGCACTGTGTAAAAAATGCACTGACCCAGTCATTATACTGTCCAGAAAATATGTTGGTTATACAAGAAGGAGGAGGAGGAGGAGGAGGAGGAGGAGGAGGAGGAGGAGGAGGAG